>JAEQBH010004850.1:0-131474 GCA_016808115.1 Tetrastigma voinierianum | reverse complement strand
AAATTATGAGAAATGATAATGAGGACAGATGATGTTTCCTTAGTCTCCTCGAAGACTAAAAACATCAAAAAGATAGGCTTGGTTATGCCATCTCATTTGGGAAAAAGCTAGACAACAAAATTGTCGATACCACGTGACACGAGATATAACCTTACATCAAAGACAAAAAATATATCTCCTGCGCGATTTTTGTAAAACGCTTCATCATCATTCCAAAAGGATAAAGTTTGAAGATAATGGGCCTTTCAAGAGACAAACACCTCCCAAGTGGAGATAACAGTCCCTCAAAGGACAAACTCTTCTCAAAAGGAGAAAATTCAGATTACATCATCTTTTTCCCAGAAGAAAAATACAAAAAACACTATCATAAATGCTTCATCATTTATCTTTTTCTGATATTGAGATAAAGTATCTGACTTTCTCTGAATTCATCTATAACAACCCAAAATGGACCCTCGGTTATCGCTGGAACTTTCTACTGAGTCAATTTATCCCAGGATTATAATAACCGAAAAAATTGATCCTATATTTATTCAAAATGCCATGAATTTCGGTTTTGTAGACCAAATATACTTGAGTTCTGATTGTATGGAAATTCTTAATGATACTCTCATAACACAATTATACCAACTAACAATAACACAAAATTATTATGCTAGATTCTTTAGTATCAACTCATAATATAATGAGCTGACATTATCACTAAAGACACATATCACCTTATCAAAAATGAATAACAAAGGAACAAACAAAATATAAATAAATGATAAAAAACCAAAAAAGCTTAGGTATTACAATCGCCATGGAAAAACCGTAAGAAAGATTTATGTTCGCTACAAAGAACGACATATTCGGTAGTTAAGAACTGCTCACCCATCACATAACTAGACAATTGATGATAGTTATTGGAGATGGAAAAGCTAGAGGACATAGGATGATAATTGACAAGATAATAGAGCTGGACCAACTATTAATTCATTCAATTCATATGACAAAGAAAGAAGTTGAAAAATTTATGAAAAAGACAAAAGTCAATAATGAAGGCTGGATAACTTTTGGAAAGAAAATGAATCCCAACTTCTTCTACCGATTAATACATGATCTGCCACCATAAACGTGAATAATAAAGTTGATTCACCAAACTAACGCTCATCACCATAATCAGAACACAATTGCTGAAAAGCGTCGACTTACGTCATCAAGTAATACATAATATTAAAGCTGATAGTTGAAGTCAAATAAATTAAAGAAAACGTTTCTTATGAAGGAAAAGATGACAAGACAAAAGACAGCTTGAGGAAATAAAGAACGTGATAAGGTAGAAATGACACTCGCTTTTGAAAATGAAAAGATAGATGATAATAAAGAAGACGGTTGGGAAGACAAAAGAAAAGAAAGAGTGACACGGCTCTTGTGAAGATAAGGATAACAAATCCTCAAAGTTCTATAAAAGGAGAAGAAATCCTCCTAAAAGGCACGTAGTGCCATATCAATCTTTGATTATTATAAATAAACATATTTATAATAAATATCTAAATTTATTTAAAAATTAAGAAATGCATTTTGATTTTTCATTTGGTAGATCTAAAAAATTAAAGTAAATTTTTTAATAAAAACGTAGCAATTTTGTGTTTATAATTTATTTTATTTTTAATGTTGAATAAAACAACTACTTAATAGTTGGGAGTGAGAAACAAAAGGAATCAAAACCCAAATGGTGGCTGAGCTTAACGTCCATCCTATGCAGCCCGACCTCTTGATTCGGATCCTCTTGATTTGACCTATAGTGAGTCGTCCAACCCGAAACCCACCCATTTATGCCCTAAACCCTCATTTGTCTGATTACGCTCTTCTCTTCACTCTACTCCGCAAAGCAACGACCCATACCAATCGGAAGCTCCTCCGCAACCACGCCACTCTGCAAAAGCTTCCAACAACAGCGCACACCCTGGTTCAACAATGGCGGACAAAACCATAGAATCGGAAGCCGGAGATCCTCACGTTCCTGTAACCAGCTCTATTTCCTCCGGCGAAAGTACTGTCTGGGCCGATGTTACATCTCTTCTCGAAGCTGCTTCTCAAGGTCGATCATTTTGTCCTCTACTCGATTAGAACTTCCTAAAACTTATTCTCGTTTTCCTTTTTTCCGAGAAATCCTAAGAGAAGAAAGGAAACCGAAAGCAAGCAATGGACTTGGAGTTTTATTTTATGGTTATTTCTCGATTTTATTTTTGTATTAGTTGAATTTCAGTTTGGATTTTCTCTTTTGTTTGAAGCTGAGCTGTGAAAGGTGTATGTTTTTGAGTGTTTTTATTCATGTTTTTTCTCGTTGGTTTCTAAAACTAACAGAAGGGGTAATGGCTTAGGTTAGATTACTACTGAATGCTTTTTTCGACGTTTCTTTTGCATACATATTGTTTCGAAATCAGATTCAAAAAGTTTTTCCTAATTTTTGCTGCGGTTAGCAAAGAGCCAAATAAAACTTGGAGTAAATTAATTTTTCTTTTTTCGCAGAAGCCATTTCCACCCCCCACAGAAAGAAAAAAAAAAGACAAGAAAAAGAAAAACAGACTCTCCAATGATAATCACTATATAACGGATTATTTTACATCATCTACTTTTTCTGGTTATGTTGGACAAATGTCTTCATTTTCCTGTGAATAATGCTGAGGTAATCTATACAATGCATATTGTTGGTGTGGTGTGTTGTGTTGTGCTTCAAGTGTGCCTGATTTAGGTTTCTTTCCTTCTGCTTGTTTGCAGAGCTTCAATAGGGTGAGCTCATTCATGGAGATAATTTTAATCTTAAGGTAATGTCTGCTTTAGAGTATTGCTGCATCTTGTTAATACTTGCATATGGTTTGCTACTGTCTGACATTACTGCTAGGGTGATTCCTGTAATCAAGCAATTCTGTGACATAAAGCACCAAATTATAATTCTATGGTCTTTCTCACTAGATATATACTTAGGCCACATTTTGCTAACTAAATTATACCTTGATGTCTTTGAATAATGTATTTTTTTTCCTTTTGAAGGAACCATTGGGCAATTTTGTTGGTGAATTGTCAAGAATGAATTAATGGAATTTTTTTTTGAAGATTCATGAATTAGGTCACTTAGAGAGAAGTTTAGTTTATCATGATCATTCCTAAGAAAGAGGGTGTAAAGGATTTGGAGGACTTTTGCCCTATTAGGTTGATGATGAGTCTGTATAAGCTCCTAGCTAAAATTTTGGCTAAAAAAGTGTAAATAGTGGTGAGGAAAATGGTGTCAAATTCCTCACATACTTTGGTTAAGGGTTGATAAATTTTGGATTTAGTCTGTGTAGCAAATGAAGCCATGGACACCAGGTTAAAAGAAAGCTCTTAAAAGTAGTAATATGCAAGATGAATATTGAAAAGGCTTCCATGGAGCTGGAGCCATCATTTGCAATCATTAAATAAAACGGGTTTGAGCTAATTGGAGCTAGATGCATGAGGTAGTGCATTATTCGAGTCTTTGTTGATTTTACTTAATAGGATCCCAAAGAGGCTTTCTTTGAAGTTCTAAAGACCTAAGACACAGAGATCCTCTTTTCCCTTTCCTTTTCATTATGGCAATGAAGGTACTTTCTTATATTTTGAAGAGGGTAATGAAAGGAGGTTATCTAATGGACTGCTTAGCTAAAGGTAGAGGAGGTATGGGTTAGTGTCTCATTTTTTATTTGTTGATGATATCTTGATTCCTTTTCACTCTAATAAGAAGCATTTAGAGTTTCTGAGTTAGCCCATGGGAATGGAGGTGATTTTATGATAAAAATAATTTGAATATTAGGAAAATTGTTCCCAATAGAAGGTTTCTAGGATTTGGTTAGGTTGGTGGGGTGTTAGTTGGTTCTCTCCCATCATCTCATTTAAGCCTCCCATTCGGATCCTCTTTTACATCTTTGCGAACTTGGGATGTAGTGGAAGGAAGAATTTAGAAACGGTTCAAAACATGGAAGATGCAATACTTATCAAAAGAAGAGAACTGCCTTTGGTAAAGAGCCTCCTCATTTATAATCCATTATAAGATTGAATAAGATCCAAAGGGACTTCTTTTCATAAAGTGAGAGCTCGTGCTAGGTTTACTCTTAGAACTAGGTTAATAGCTCCATAATTTAATAAAGAAGATGAGGCTTAGTTGTTAGAAAATTTTCTACTCTAAATAAGGCCTTTCTTAGAAAATGGTGTTGGAGATGTGCTTTTGTGAATGAGTCTCTCAAGAAATTGGTGATTGTTGTGAAGGATAGGGTGAAGGGGAGAGTTGGTTTTCTAGAGTTTTGAGGTGTGAACTAATCCTTCACATGACGAAAGTTTATGTTGTGGGTCTTTGGAAGGTTGTCAAGAATAGTTGGAAGGAGTTTAAAAAAAGGGTTGAATTTGGGTTAAAAAATGGTAGGAACATACAATTTTGGAAGGAGAGATGGTGTAGTGAGGATTCCCTAGTTAAGGCTTTCCTCAAGTTACAATAGCCTCCACCAAAGATGCTTGCGTGTACCAAATGTAGGAACAATGTAAGTTTAATTATCGGAACTGAAGGTTCACGAGGTAGGATATTGAGAGTTGCTGAGAGATGGAAGCTTTGCTAGATGGTTGCGTGAGCATCCTATTATGGGTTTTAGGAATGTTTGGTGGGTGCCAAAAGGTGACATTTGTATAAGCTGTCCCTTATTTCTTCCTAAACTCAGACTAAGGTGTTCCCTTTCAAGTATTTTATGGAACCCTTCTGCCTGGCGTACTATTTTGCATGACGCTTGTGTTTATCAAGAGCTATAAAAGCAGGTGTTTGTGTCAAGGAGAGGAGGAATCAACAAATTATATCATCCTGTTGCCCAAAGCAGCCATGCTTTGATACTTATTCTAGCAATGTTTGGTGTTTAGAGTGATGCCACCTTGGGCAAAGATGCTCTTTTTAGTTGGCATGTGGCTTTTGTAGGGAAGAAAGGAAGAAGGCGTGGAGAGTACCTCATTTATGATTATTTTAAGAGTTTCAGAAAATCCTTTGACAATTTCAAAATGGTGAACCAAGCAATCAGATGGCCCTTTATGTTTTTGATTGGGTTAGTGTGTATTAGTTTTATCTCATTATCATTACTTTATTTTATTTTTCAAGTAGGGTGTTGTTTTTTTTTTTTGTGTATCCTCTTCTATTTTGGCCTTTGGTGCATTATGTACATGGTATACTTTGTTTATTATCTATGCCAGGTGCTTTTATTATAATTGCCTCTTTTACCTATTAAAAAATTATTTCTCAGACATGGTGTATTTCTTATCCAATTGCTGAGTCTGGAGGGAGTGAAAATCGTGGAGACTAATTTTAGGATTGAGATTAAGTGTGGACTGAAATGACTTTTGAGTTTTTAGTTTTGAACTCAAAATCACTCTCATCAAGCATGATCTGCAAAAATTGATATGCTATGTTTTTTGTGAAAGTGTTTATCCTTTTGATGTTTTTACTTTATATCTTTGTCCTTACAGAATCTATTTGCTTTAATTTCAGATGATGGACCCAAAGATGGATTTTATGGCTTGTTTGTAATATTATTCTGTAGATGAAGCCATTGAGAATGGTGCTGCTCCAGTTCCCCTTAGCTTTGATAAAACTATTGATGTTCAACGCACTATTGACATCATGGATCATCTTCTGTCATGCGAGGTTTTTTTTTTTTTTTTTTGATGACCGTGGATGTCCGGGCCAGCTTACGCGCACCTCGACTAATTCAACGGGGCCCTGGAGCGAACAACCAGGTAAATACCCCAGTGCCCCCAAGGGGACTTGAACCTGTATGTCATGCGAGGTATTTTGAACATTACTTTTCAGTCAGCCTAACTGGTTTCCTTGTGTTCTTCTTTCTAAATTATAATCTCACATGGCAGGCGACGTGGCACAAGGGTCATTCATTGACACAAACTGTCTTTTCGTGCATCTATCTTCTGAGGCTTGATAGAACTTCTTCACATGCCATATTGCATTCATATTGCAGACTCATTCGTGCAACCTGCAAGGCAGTCATTTCAGTTGTCTCAGATACACCAAGGAAATTACATATAGGTAAGATCAATGCCTTTCATCTTCCTTTAATGCTTCTTCCTTTACTTCTTCCAAAAAACCTATCCATTATCTTGTTCTAGGTGGTGATTTAATGATGCAGATAATGGTTATTCTGAATGAATTGTGGTATATCATTTTGAAGTTCTAATTTTTGATGTGAGTTATCAAAAATCAATAAATGTTTTTATTTGAAAGTTCTCCCCTGATGTATATAAAGGAAATGAATGGGTGAACAGCTTGAAAAAGTGGTTCTAGCTGATGGTAAAGGTATGAGGGAGAAAGAATTAAAAGCTGCAAAGCCAGGTCAGCATTGATAAACATTCCCCTATATTTATAAAACAAAATGTTTTTGCACATCCTCACAGAAGAAAGTTCATTTTGCCTAAGTACATACATAATTTTCTTGAGCTGCAAAGTTTGGCAAGATTATACATTTTTTCTATATATGCAAATTTTCTTGAATGCTTTTTGTTTCAAATTCACATTTGATTACATATTTTACTTGGTGCAGGGAAGAGGATCTTTTTACCATGACATATGGCTCACCTTGAATGGGGATGGAGATGGAAAATGTTGACATTGTTGGGCCAGTAGAAGAAACACTATCTTGCTAATTGCGCGCTTGTAAAGCCCCATCATCTAAAAAAAGGGTGTTGAAGGTTATGACATGATCATTTGTGTAAATTCTTGCCTTTTTACTGATTAGTTAAGCACCTTATATTGGACTGTTAAACAATGGAAACAAGGTTGATTTGATGGGTCTCCAAAAGAGAGGAACTATGGGAACAGGTATATAATGAGTCATCAAAGCAAGGTCCTACTCATCAGTTTTTACCATTTTGACAACACTCCAGTTGTATCAGCACAGTTAGAAGGTTCTTATATTATACTAAAAAGTCCATGCTGATATGATATCTAAAAAGGAGACACTCCACTAGATGTTTTTAATTCAGTCACAGGTAATTCCTCTAGGCTTACTATGTCCCTATTTAGGAGCATGGTCCTATCAAACCTTCTATAGTGATGAGACATAGATGGAGAAGCAAAAGAAGATACAGGCTCTATGGAAAATTTTAACCCAGTGAATAAATAAACAAGTTTTTGAAAACACAACAAGTAAAAAAGCAGGTGTAGTTGATATTTTTTCAAGGGAGATCCTTTCTTGTATTGTGATTAAAATTTTACAGATAGGTTGTGCCTGGATTGGTGCTGCTTATTTACTCAATCAATTTGAGCAGTTACTGGAAGAGGAAAGAGAAAAGAAAAGAAAAGATATTTCCGTGTGTAATTGGAGGAGTGAAGTTGGCTATTGGCAATGCATCGACGTGTAATCAATGAATCTGCTTATGTTATTGTTGTTTACTAGTCCCACATGGTACAGAACAGTTGGTTAAGTGCCTAAATGACTTATGTCATTTTTTTTTATTTTTTCTTATTTTTTGATCAGAAACTTAAAACGATATAGTAAAAGCAAAGAAACTGAGATGTCTTCTATTGTTTTAAGTTGCTACCTTATGCCTTAGTGCAAATATATGTTTTCGGAGGATTTCTTTGATTATTTTAGTACCTCTATTTCACTGCAGATATAGAGGGAGCAAACTAATCTTGATTTGGAGTTAAGGTTATTGCAGCTTTTGCTATAGTACGCTTTACGCTCGTAAGGTCTTACTCCTGTGGTTTACTCTCTCTTTATTGCTCATCATTGCTCCTAGTCTATTTCATTATATTTTTTCGTTTGAAAATATTATCATTCCCTATCCCAAGTGCTCCAAGGGATTTTATGATTACCAGCCTTGTTTCTTCATAATCATAAGTGTTTATAATTACCGGCCCTTTTCCTTCATAATCATATGTCTGATGTACTTCTACTATTTTGTTTCTCCTTGTTTAACTTGATTCTTCCCCCTGCCCACCCTTTCAGGCATTGGGAATACTATGTTGAACTTTGGAGGAAGTTTGGAAAATAATAATGTGTGGTTGTTCAAAATTTAGTAGACTTCTAAAAGAATTTCAAGAATTTGTTATAATTTGTAATGACTTAGTTTTGTGGGCCTCTAGTTTATTTTGTTTGGATCTATGATTTTATCCATAAACAAAGCTTTTTCTATGAATTTGAGTTGCGAGCTGAGCATTCCTATCTTCTTCACATATTATTGCTCATCATTGCTCCTAGTCTATTTCGTTATATTTTTCCTTTTGAAAATATTATCATTCCTATCCCAAGTGCTCCAAGGGATTTTATGATTACCAGCCTCGCTTCTTCATAATCAAGTGTTTATGATTACCGGCCCTTCCTCTCATAATCATATGTCCGATGTAATTTACTATTTTGTTTCTCCTTGTTTAACTTGGATTCTTCCCCCCTGCCCACCCTTCTTCAGGCATTGGGAATTACTATGTTGAACTTTGAGGAAGTTTGAAAATAAGATGTGGTTGCTCAAAATTTAGTGGACTTCTAAAAGAATTTCAAGAATTTGTTATACCTCTGTAATGACTCTTATTTAGGGCTCAGCTTTATTTGTTTGGATCTATGATTTCATCCATGTAAACAAGCTTTTTCTATGAATTTGAGTTGCTAATGATATTTCCTATCTTTGTCATATTGTTCCTCTAAGACTATGATGAAGAATGGGAAGGGTTAGTGAGTTCACATGCCCAAAAATTCTGCATATAATATTAGCACTTGGAAGTGAAACACCACCAATGTCTAGATACAGTAAGAAATAGGCAAACTGGCGAAGTTTCTCACATTTTAATGGAGGGTCAGTGGATTTTGATGTGTGTACTGTGGGGCACCCAGGTCAAAATGGTGTGGTGATCACAAACAATGACAGGACAGGTTAGAGCTTTTTCAAATATACAGGAAGAAATTTAGTCATTGAGGTAGATATTTGAGCCTTTCTAGAGGGCCTGCTACAAGCTAGGGCTGTTACCCTTCTAACCTTACAAGTGGGTAGGAACATATTATATTGTTATCTTGGGTGGCTTTGTGGAGCTGCTCAAGAGGAGAGGAGAGGATAGGATAGGTTTTTGGAGGTCTTTGTTGTATGTGTAAAGATGCAGATGAATCAATAAACCATCTTCTTGCTCATAGAGGGGATAGCCTTAGGAGTTATAACACTTTCTCCTCCTTCTTTGGCACTTTGTGGGCTGTAGGAAATGGAGAAGGTGTGGAGACCCGTCCGTCTTTATATGGATAATTTGGAAGGACTGAAATCAAATAACTTTTGAATGGAACAACTCACTTTAAGCTCATGATTCCTCAAACCAATTTGTAAATGTGGTCTCGAGGATTTCCACTAGGTAACATGCACCATCAAGGCCCAACTTGCTCGTTATCTTTTATAGAATGGCTGGGCTCTTCTTAAAAGGGGGTTGTAGCTACTTTAGTTGGTTTTTTGTTTCTCAATTCAGTTGTGTTTAAACAGGCTGAAGCAACAATTTATATGTTGAATATGATATTCTACTCCTTTTTCTATGTATGACCAGATAGGATCAGAAGATATTTATCTCAGCTTCCAAACCAAAAATGGAAAGATTTTGTGCCATTTTTTTCTGTTGCTTGTTGGGTGGAGCTTTCACTTTATTTTTTGAATTTCATGTCACTTAAGCATATGCTTAGTTTTCTGTTTTTTTCCCTAGAATCTTAAAACTATATTTTATCGATTTCCATCACTCTCTGCACTTCAATGAAAAGAAATGTGATGGTTCAAATTTTGCCAGTTCTGTTGCAATGTTGGTGCTTGAAGTTTTAGCAAGGACACCAGTCACAGCAATTGCTATCCCATGACTTTAGTTTATTTTTTGTGCGCTATGGGGATATGGTTCTGAACAATTATGCATAGCCATTATTTTGAATTCATTTTCTGTTTTAATATTAGTCTACCATCTGTTGCTTTGTGTTCAGCAAATTTACCATTTTTTGCTTTGTGTTCAGCATTTTACTATTGCTAAAATTCTCATGTGGCATGCGACGACCTCAAGGAAGAGGTTTGGAGTTAGCAAGAAAGCATATTGCCTTCCGTTTGTAGAGCTAGAATGCATTTATAAATCAGCAGAATTCCTTAGGTCTAGTGCATGTGGAAATTGTGTGAAGATGGTATAGAAGATAAAACGACAGCCTCTGGTTGTGAACCAATTGGATTTGATGCAAAGCCAATGTAGGTTATCTGCCCCTACCCCACTACTTGCCATCAGAATTCTTAACTGGAAAAGGTGAGTGTATAAAATTAAAGTTTTGATGATTCTAGTAATTAGTTTTTGTTATTAAATTTTGTTTGCTTTATTTTTGTAGGTCATTGAATATTTAAGAAATTCCTTCATGATTTATACATTATTTGTTCCACTCTTTGGACCTTTGTTGGTGCTGTTTTCGTACTTTTGTGGTGCAATTCCAGGAGCTCTAATTTTGATTTGGTTGCAAGGGCACATCTCCAGGGTTGGTTTTTATTAGCCCACCTCCCGTCACATTTCTATTTTCTCAGGGATTATTGATTTGAAGTTCCTGCTTTGTGTATTTATTTTTTTATTGGATTTTGTTACATTTATGCTCCTCTTATCCTTCAACTATCTGTATGATGCATTTAAATATATATATATATATATATATAATGCCTTTTCTTTCCAAAAAAATATTCTATGCTACGACCTATGAGCAGTTAATGTTTCATAGATCTCTATAAATAATGTATTCTGTATTAAAAGGTGATTGTTTGACGCCATTTTTATTAGATTAGATCCAAAATGATATTGGAGTCAACCAAATTTGGTTCGTTTGAGGCCCTGGAGATATGCTGTGTGTAGGATAAGCTTTGTCAAGTTGCAATGAGTTAGGGGGATTGTATACCAGTACTGGTTATTCTCATGCTTAGTAGCATGTGGAGAAGTCTTATTCCTGGTTATTCTATACCTCTCTGTCATTATTGTTTTCGAATCTCACCCTGAATTTATGTGCAGCTTCTTTTGATTCAAGATGGGAAACTCTATGGACGACCCCACCTTACCAGGATCTGTAGAGCTGCAGCACTCGCTGAAGTTTTGAAGAACCATGATATTCAAAAGAACGAATTTGTTGTGCAATTAGGGCAGGTATCCTTATATCATCTTTCATTGAATTGTGGTTGTTCTTCTTTATTGATTTTCTTGGGATCTAAAGAAGGTTTAGTTGAAACTTTTTGAGCGGTTATATTCTCCAATTCATTTGGGAAATATGAGGAAAGTTCCAGTCAAAGATACCAGTTGTTTATTTTATCATTCTTGGTTAACTTACAGCCTTTGAGATATAGTTGTTCAAATGCATGTTATGTTAGCTCAGTGCAGGAGATGAGAAAGTACCACCTCTTGAGCAAGATGGTTCTAATTTTTGTGGTTTGTTCTTTTTCTGCTGCAGTTAGTGATTAATTTACTTAAAATCCTGTGTACAAATGCTGCATGGCAAAGGTGTAAACTTGGGAAATTTCTACAAGATTGGCTTGTTATCTATGTACAGGTTTGTCCTATATATCTTTGGAACTTAATGCAAATTATTTTTGTTGATTTTTTCCTTTCAAACATCTTTAAACTGATCTTCTATTTGCTTATCTTCTTGAATCTACTCAGTATGTTGTTTCATCATTTTCCTTTACTAAGTGCCAAAAATCATTTTCCTTTCTTTAAGGCATGTATCTCATGCTTAATTTATTTTAAAATTCTGTAAAAAAATGCATTTTTGTCTCCTTTGCCTTACTTTCCCATCCTGACCAAGTGAGTTTTTTAAAGGCTAAATCTGAAGCTCATATTAACCTTGGGCTAGGATCTAGGGTTTATGTGTATGTGCATGTAGATGCATGGCTGAAAACTGGCTGGTCTTTTGAATCCCTACCTTATTTTGTTAAGAAGTGTAAATTTGAGATAATTGAAGGAAGAATTGTATTTTCAATGATCGACAAAACAACCTTATTATATATGCGATAATTTAAACCAAATAGGAAAGAATATGAAGTTTTATGTAACTCCTACAGAATACATACCTTCTTTTCCCAACTACTTTCTAATTCCACAATACTATAATCCTCCCCTCAAGTTGCAGATACGGCCGATCATGCCCAAATACATGCATAACTTACCCGATCCTTGCTCAAAGGTTTTTGTGAAAATATCTCTTAACTGTTCTCCTATCTTTACATATCCTATAGAAATCAACTTCAACTGGATCTTCTCATGGACAAAATGACAATCTATCTCAATATATTTGGTATCCTGCTCATGAAATACCCAGTCGATATATGCATGGCAGCTTGTTATCACACCAAAGTCGCACTAAATGAAGCCTGATGCCCACTTCCATCAATAATCGACGATTCATGGCGATCTCTGATACCGACAGCCATGGCTCGATACTCTGACTCCGCACTAGACCGCGAGACAACACTTTGCATCTACTCTTCCATGAGACTAGATTTCCTCCACAAAGACACACATTCCTTAAGGTGATCTGCCTTCCTAGATCATGCCACCAAGGCCTAAAAAGCACTCACTCGGTATGTCCATGCTTCTTACAATATTCCATGTCCAGAGCTTCTTTCAAGTAACATAGGATATGTTCTGCTACCGCCAATGACTCCAATCGCGGAGATGACATATAATGGTAGTCAACACACTTACCGAAGGAAGCAACATCTGGCGAAGTTATCAGTGCGTAATTCACTTCAACTACTTCAGATTCTCGTGATCTTCAAATAGTTCTCCTTCTTTAGTTAGTTCTATATTAGGAGCCATAGGAGTACTTACATGGTTCTGCTCATTTTCCAGTCTGATAATACATAATCATACAAATATTTTTATTGAGATAACAAAAGTCCTCGCTACTTCTCATGACTTCAAATAATCTAAGAAATATCTTCAACATTCCTAAGTCCTTTGTGTGAAATTGACTTATGATAATAATAACATACCACTCCCGAGGGTCGACTCGAGGCCTGCAGCCGATTCACCCGCCTTATTTGCCGCCCAATCGACTATAGCTACTCTTTTATCGACCAATGCATTGCCCATCCGAATAGATGGGAGATCTCAGACGTTATAATCGATTGAAAGTTTTACCGATAAAAAAAAATCGATCAAAAGTTTCCTCGTAGTGAGGAAATTCAGGACTAGAGAGAATCCCAGATTCAAATGTAATCGTATCAAATTTTGAAGGAAGACTAGCTAGAAAACTCATAACCATTATTTGTTCTCTCTGAGTTTGCTAGACTTTGACATCAACACTAAAGGGCAACAACATATTCAACTCGAGAGAGTTGTGGCTAAAAGAGGGGGATAAGAACACAGGCTTTTTCTACAGAATGGCCAATGCCCATAGAAGGAGGAACTGATTGAAGAAAATTAAAATTCATGGAAGTTGGTACGAAGATGAGATCAAGAATGTGAGGAATTGTTGAAGCTTTCCATGCTTACTCTCAAACCCCAGCTTGGCGCCTTAAAGATGTCGTGCTTCTAAGTTTCAATCAAATTCTGAGAAGAGACTATCATCGGCTTAAAGACAGATTCACCAGAGGATGAAATTTTTGTGGCAAATTTGAGTTTGAATGGGGACAAAGCCCCGTCCGACGGCTTTCCTCTTGCTTTGGTAGTTCAGCTTAGGACTTTGTCAAGGAGGAGGCCATGGGCTTTTTCAATGAGTTTTATGAGCGGCATTTAGGGTTTGAGAGAAGCCTGAATTCCACTTTTTTGGTGTTAATTCCTAAAAAGGGAGATGCAATGGATATTAAGGACTTTAGGCCTATTAGTCTAGTGGGAGGGTTGTACACAATTTTGGTGAAGGTTCTTGCTAATTGACTCAAGAGGGTAGTAGGAAAAGGTGATCTCAGAGGTGCAAAACGCTTTCGTGGAGGCAGATTAAATTCTTGATGCGCTTTAATTGCAAATGGCGCAATAGATGCGATAACAAGAAAGAGAGGTGTTTTATAAATGGACATAGAGAAGGCATACGACCATCTTGATTGGGATTTTTTATTGAAGGTGATGACTAAAATGGGTTTCGGTAAGTGGACTACTGGATCACCGGGTGTATTTTTTCTGTTAGATTATCATGGTAAATGGCTCTCCTTTCCGGTTTCTCAGAGTTTTAGAGGTCTAAAATCCTCTCCCTTATCTATTTGTGATCGGGATGAAAGCCTTGAGTCAAGCCCCATTGCCAAAGCCGTGGAAGGAGGTTTTCTTTCTCGGTTTTAGATTCTATGAAGAGAGGGGGATGGGCCGTATTAGCCTCCCACTTATTGTATACGATGACACTATTTTGTTTTGTGAGTCATGTGATCAAATGGCCTACCTAAGTTATTTACTAATGTGGTTCTAAGCCATTGTCTCAGGTCAAGATTAACTTGGCTAAAAGCAAGATTATTCCTGTGGGAGGAGTGGTTAATATGGAGGTTATAGCTAATGAGTGGTTAATATGTGGTTCGAAGCTATCTCCCCATCTCTTGTGATTGGATGGAAGCCTTGAGTTGTCTCATTGCCAAAGTCAGGAAGAGGTTTTCTTATGGTTGTAGATTCGAAGGAAGAGAGGGGATGGCCAACATTTCCACTTATTGTATGCAAATGACATCTATTTTGTTTTGTGAGTCGGCAGAGCAAATGGCCTACCTAGTTGGTTGCACAATGTGGTTCGGTTATCTCTGGGTCAAGATTAACTCACTAAAACAAAGATTTATTCTTTAGTGAGGAGTGGTTAATATGGAGGTTCAGCTAATGAGTTGGGGTGCAACATGTAATTCTTCCTTCTTCATATTTAGGTCTTCCTTCTAGCTCAACACAATCTGATATGCATTGGGATGTTATAGAAGGAAGGGCTCTTGGAGAAAGTCAGATTTGTGGAAGAGACAATATATCTCAAAAGGGGGGAGACTCACTCTCCTTTCTAGTACTCTCTCAAGCCTACCACTTCGCATGTCTCTCCCACTGTCAGAATTAAATTAAGATTAAGGTAATTCCTTCGGGGAGGAGGGTCTTTAGACAAAAAACGCATTTGGTTATAATAACGCTTGCTCGACAAAAGTAGGGGGCTAGGTGTTAGAGGTTTGTATAATCTAATGCAGCCCTTCGAGCAAGTGGCTTCATGCTTGCAATGAGAGGAAGTCCATATGGAGGAAAGTCTTCAGTTCAAAATTTGGGGAGGATTTGGGGGGATCGTGTTCGTGCAAAGTAAGAGGGCCCTATGGGACAGTCGTCTAGAAAGAGATTAGAAATGAGTGGGAGTCTTTTTCCTTAATACTATGTGCTCATTAGGGAATGGTAGGAGGGCTCGCTTCTAGAAGGATTTTTGGTGTGGGGAACAACCCTTGTCGATTATTTTACCTTCTATTCATATGCGACATGAGGCTGTAGATTTATGAACCTATTAGAGAGTAAGGTTCTCCATTTTCTAGATTTTTCAATGATTAAACTGTGAGGAAGTGCGCTTGTTTTTGCATGTCATTCAATGCAAGAGAGTCATCTCTGTTTTGAGAGATGGGTTGCTTATAGAAGATAAAAGTTAAAGATGGTCGCTTTTCTGAAGCTTTTTACTTGCTTTTGACTTTGGCAAGGGACTCGCTTTTTCCTTTCCTTTTGATTTGGAACTCAGCCTACAAAGTTGCCATTTCTCGCTCTGGGAAGCTTCTTCGGCAAAGTGTTAACCCCGACCAACTAAAGAAAAGGGGGAGAGCGTCATGAATAGTGCTTCCTCAGGGGAAGTGGGAAGAAATAACATCATTTGTTTGCCTCCATTGTTCATAAGCCAAGATTCTTTGGGATTTGCTTTTAGCTATTTTTGGTGTTAGTTGGGTGTTTCCTCTTTCTGTGAAGGAGAGAGACTCTTCTGTCTTGGCATGGTTCTTTTGTAGGCCTAGCGATGCAAGAAGGCTTGATGACATTCCCTTGCATTTTTCGGATACTGGCTGAAAGAAACCACCTGCCAGATGATTATTTTCAATTTAATAGTGACGAAGTCTTACTTTTCTTTGGTAATCTTGCTCCTCACTAATCCTAATAATGTTGAGAGACCATGGTTCTTGTTGACTTTGACCTGGGTGGGTCAGAATTGATTTATCTATTTTTATCAGGGGTGGTAGGTGTTCTCTCTCTCATTCCTTTGGTTTGGAGCCTTGTTGTATATCTCCTATATACTTTGGGACTTCCCATGTGGTTTAATATAATTTGGTTTTATCTATAAAAAAAAAAAAGTTTTTTTGAATTCCATGAAGTGGGCGGTAAGAGACTTGTCCTATTTTTCGGGTCGATGAAAAGCCTTGCATACCTCAAATATTTGTGAGACGTTCCCTTTCCCAGAATACAAAAACTCCAAGTAATCCAGATGAAGAAACCCTAGGTCCCGTAACAAATTTTCACTTAAACACCAAAAATAGTTAGAGTCTGGCACCACAAACCAGATGGATGGGCACTCAGGCTAAGACGCACTTCCTGTAGTCAGCTTGAGACCGATCAAGTAGCCATGCGGCTCACGCAATGCTGCGGTAAAAGGGTAAAATCACTAGATCGGCACATGTTGCCCATGCGCTGGGTTTTTGACACCGCACCAGGCGTGGCCCAGTGTGGCCTGCTCCTCCAGCCGTGGGCGGTCACCCCACGCGCCTTGAAGTTGGTGTTTCAAAGAAACACCCCACTCTGCCTCTTCTCCTCATCTCCTCGTTTTAAAAATTTCTAAAATTTTCATTCTTCTAGGGCAAAATTTAAAACCATGCTCGATATTATATAATTGGGGAGATAATCAAGGAAGAATTGTATTTTCACTCGATCACAAACAACCTATTTATATACAAGATAACTTAAACCAAATAGGAAAGAATATGAAGTTTCCTAACTCTACATGAATACATGTTTCCTTTTCCCAACTACTTTCTAATTCTACAATTCTATAACAAGAAGCATTGTTGAATTATGGAATAAACAACTAAATTCACATCTCTTATTTTTACAATCTTAGAATCCCTTTAAATATGTGGTCAACATTTCAGTTCACAAAACAAGGAGAAAATTTAGGAAAAATAAACTACCAATAACTACCAAAGCTAAATCTTATTTTGATAGGTTACAACTATTCATGGGTGAATCATTTGATAGGTTAAGCAATAGAGGTGGGAATATGGGTTGAGCCCAATGAGTTGGAGTGGGCTGGCCTAAAATTTGGGAGGACTGGGTTGAAAAAATGAAGGCCTGAATAAAATTCGGGCCGTTTGGCTTGGCCCGATCCAAATAGGCTCGGGCCAACTGGGTTCAGGTCGGGCTGCCCGTTGGGCCCGTTTTTATTTTTTAAATACCTAAAATATAAACTGAAATTTCTTAACCCCTTTCTCTTTTTCCCTTTCACTTTCTAAATGATTTTTAGCGACGAGACCACATCTCACCCAATCCCCTTTCGAGCATTGAGCATCAACCTTTTTGTCGTTTTCATCAATGTCGTGTTGGAGCTTCTTCTCCCACATATCAATTTCTAGGGTTTTGCTATATTATTAGGGTTTTTCTCCTCCACCAAAACCAAGTATTGTTCTTCTTGTTAGTGTTTTTTTTTTTTTTAAATTTATTTTAAGGGTTTTCGGTAATTTGTGGTGGTTATTGATGCTCGCTTTGTAATGATTCTGAGTCAAAGTCTGACTGGGAGCATTAGCGTTTGATCTAGATTGGAGGAATTTCGGTTGAGTTGATCAAAGAGTCGAGGGGGACTAGGAAAATTTGGGATTTTTTTGGGCTCAGCTGGATGGCTTTACTGGTTTTTCCTACTAAGCTGGGTTTATGATGGATTACCTTCTCGATGAAAATCCAATGGTTTTTTTTTTTTTGTGTAGAGATTGATTTTTGGGTTTTCTTGTGAAGGGTATGGTTTTTTTGGTTTTCTAAAGATGGGTATGGCTTTTTAGGGTTTTCTTGTGGTGTATGATTTTGTGTTTTCTTGCTGGATCTGCTGTAAGGAGATGAAGTGGGTCCTGGATTTTAGAAGAAGAGGTGGATCTGGTTTTACTAGAAGTGGTTTTTACATGGGAGAAAGCTTTGTACGATAGGCGTTCGTAATTCCTCTAGGTTTTGTCTGTTCTATCCGCTTCCTTCTTCACCCTAATTGCCACTCATGTGCATATTTTACTTTCTGCTCTGGGAGTCAGTTATTATTGAGAAAATGCAGCAAGGGAAGAAATGCAATTCATAAAGTTAAAATAAAATAAACTATAATAATAAAAATAATATAGAAAATATTTTTTAGCTTTAGCCTATTGGCTTACAACCCATGAGTCTGGCTGGCTGGGCTTGTTAATAGTAGGCCCGATCAGAAATGGTCATCGTGGTCCACCTATTTGGCCAATGACCCGAGTGGGTAGGGCTAAAATGGGTCGCAGCCAGCCGGCTTCTACCTCTCTAGGTTGCAACCATTCATACTGATTTCCTTACCTCCTCAAGCTCGTGAATATAGATCTTCCATTCCCAGTCATATCATTCTCATGAAACATGTTGCACACAAATCCCTGTCACATCCGCAAGTTGAAGGCCCCTCATGTTTAATGCTTTTGAGAACTTATAAGGTGGCTGAATATTATGAAGTTCTGTTGGGTTGCGCACAGCCTATTCTTCAACAATTGAAAAGATGAAGTCCGATATCATTGATGTTGATGAAACAGCAATAAAGGATAAAAGAGATCAAGAAATAATGGCAATGGAGGCCACGGGGAAATTCAGCAATGAAGGCTGAGAATTAAACCAGCAATTAAGGCTGGAATCAGCAATGAAGGCTGAGAATCAAACCAGCAATTAAGGCTGGAATCAGATATATCACCAATGAACTTCACATCAACGTATCGGTCTTCATAAGGCAACATGAAAAAGTTCCAAAGTCCCTTCTGGACAGTTTTCCATCATTCTTTTCACACTGACATAATCCAAGGGAAGAATTCTGTGGAAACAAACCAGAATTTTGCTGTGTAATCTCTCAAGTATTACTAAAGGAGGAGCCACAGTACCTGAATGAACTTGCACCAAGCCCCAAGTTTCAATTTTGACAAACCAGCAACTTGACGCTGCTCACACAGTAAAACATCTTTAGAACCACCCATTGGGTAAAATGCCCGTGGAATTGCAAACGGATAATATCTAAAGTTGGATTTCCCGGTGCCAAGACCTTTGAATGGGGAATCTTGGATGGAAGAAGAAAACATCATAATCAGAATGGAGAACACAAGAAGTGCAGAGGGAGAGCCCTTCATTTTTTATTTTTTTTGGGGCCTCCACTCTCAGTTTTTCATTCTGAAAAAGTGAAATTAAAGAGATTAGAGAAGCGCGCTGTCGCGGATTTTATTCACACTTGACTGAGATGATGTGTCGGTTTGGCAAATGAAGGCTAGCAAGAGTTACCCTATCTTCCCAAAAAACTCAAATTGTATAGCTCTATCAATTAAGGGGCACTATGGAATAAACAGCTGATTTCACATCTCTTATTTTTACAATCCTAGTATCCCTTTAAATACGTGGCCAGCATTCTAGTCCACAAAACAAGGAGAAAATTTAGGAAAAATAAACTACCAATAACTACCAAAGCAAATATTTGACAGGTTACAACTATTTATATAACTATTTGATAGATTACAACTATTCATATGAGATTTCCTACAAGCATGATATTCATATTAAACCAAAATCCTACAAGCTTAAGCTTTTAAGAGAGTTGGTTATTTAACATGGTATCAGAGCTTGGTTTGACGGGAGGTCATGGATTCGAGCAACCTCTTTGCAATTTAAATCCTCATTTGTTTATTTGAAAGTCCATGAAGGACCGTTTGGTTTGTTTGACTCTCTACATGCGAATATGGGGCCGAACGTGAGGGAGGGACCAGAGGGTGTTAAGAAGCATAATATTCATATTAAACCCAAATCCTACAAATTTGAGCTTTTAGGAGAGTTGGTTGTTTAACATTTTTCATCTTCTTAGTATATTTCTGCTTCCTATTCAAGAAACAATCATAGTCACGCATGGATGTATTTGTCTCTGCATATTAGCAGACTTTGATAATGGTGAATGCTTTGTCCCCTGGAAACATAGTTTTTCATGTGTGAATATATTTCTATATCTGATAATATGATGAAATAGTTTGATGACATTATTATAGTAAATTGTACACATCGATAATTGTTAAAAGAATTGCATTTCATTGATTATATGGCAATTGATTAGTTTGTTAGTGCTATATTTTTTTTCATTTCTATTTATGCACTGCTAGTATACTTCATTCGCATATGTGCTGCACGCACCTCTTTTTCTGCTATGTGCTCATTCTAATGAAATTATCCTATCTATTAAGAGAAATTAAGTATTTAACAACTATCCAATAGGATGTGAGGCATTATTTGCAGGGTTTTCATCCTTGTAGGACTTCTGAGAGGTGTTTGAATGCCACCTTTCTTGCTTTGATCCTTAAGAATGGTTGGGTGGAGGACGTTGGTGACTTTAGGTCTATTAACTTGGTTGTCGTTATAGGTTTTGGCTTAAGAAAGTCGATGAGAAACTGGCTCGAAAGCATCATAATGTTGTCATGGAAGGTAGCTAGGTTTGGTTGTTGCTCTCATTGTTAAGGATGACTCTAGGTCCAAAACCTTAAGGTCAGGGGCAGGTGTGTGAATTAGATGCTGGGAAAGCTTGTGACAATATGAATTGGTGTCTTTTTTTTTTGCCTTCACTTGAGTTGTTCGATCAAATTTAAGATTGAGACCTCATTGCATTGTTGAGTCCTTGTGAAGTGGTAGATGGTTATGGGACCAAAACATTTTTAGGTGGCCTATGAAAAAGGATATGAAAAAGGATTGTTATCAGTAATCATAATTCAAGTGAGTCACTTTTTTTTTTTTTAATACACTGTTAAAGAGATTTTGATGTATTGTTTATGATTGAGCTTTTCCATTTAGGAAGCAAAATGAAAAAGATTCATATAAGATGTCAACTTTGAAAAGAGGTTGGAGTTCTACTTTAAAGTTTTGCCTCCTGCGGGATGCAGGATCAATTGCAGAAATTCTCATCCAGTGGTGGATCCAGGATTTCATATATGGGGTTATCAACATTATAATAGACTAATAATATATGAGATTTTTTTTTTTGGGTGTCAGCATTATAAATTTTCTTTTAAAAGGGCAAAAAAAGGACTGATAATGGTTTTTATTTTTTGGTGTGTCAGTTGACACCCAATAACTACACGTAGATCTGCCTCTGTTCTCATCCATTACAAGTTCCTTGCTGTTGAGGGTCCTTGGTCCTTGGCCAATTAGAGATTTTCGTGCAGTTAGCATATTGTTTTTGTCTATGTATGTTTTTGACAATTTGGAAGGATCTTGAAAGAACATTCAGCGGTTTTGAACTGTAACTAGTAATGAATTTTTTTTTTTATCTTTTCTTCTTGAAGGGTGTTTTTATGTGTTCTAGTAAATGGGCGGGTCTTCCACCTTTCTTTGATTTTTACAGATAGTTTGGGTTATGGAAGTAGCCTCCTTACGAATCTTGCTTTTGTATTTTCTTCCCATTTTGGGCCTTTGGAAAGTGTTTCAGATTCCCATTTGGTACATAGTTCTTCTTAGCAAAAAGTTTTGTAAAGAGTATTTTATTTATTGATATTTCCATGTAAAGTTAGGAACCTATATATAAATATTCTAAGAAAGGTGGGAAAAGGTTGTGGGATTGAGATTAGTTTATAAAGAATTTACTGGATTAGTAGCAATATGGGAAAGATTGAAAAACACCCAATGGAGTAGCGTTTATGGTTTTGGTTGTAGATATTAAAAGTGAGAAAAATAAGAGATGATTTGAAGCTTACAATCGCAGAGTAAGCCGTATGTCTTTCCCTCTCAGTGTACAATCGATGAAATCTCGATGCGTGAAATTGTTTCGGCAAAAGCATCGTACTAGTAGTGTATACACTGGTTCAACCAAAGAAATGACTAGAGTCTAGCCCATCCTCTCGAATATCGCCTCCAATCCAAAGTTGCTCATAAATTGGGGATCAATATTTCGCTCAAGTAGTATTGTCCTTTTATTGAAATACTTAATATATCTATCAAACTCTTCATTTGTGTTGAATAACCTAAGGTCATTTCGAGACTTGGTTCTTGCCCCGGTGTCAACTATTTGAGTAGGGCGCTTATACAAATGCTTTCTCCTTGGTGCCATATTAGTCTCTAAGTACTTATAATAAGAATTTTAGACAACAAATCTGTTATAACATTCAATCAAAACAAGCATCCATCATTTTAATATTCATCACGAATTACAAGTTTATTTACAACAATTTTCTCATAACAACTAATTTAGGAAATTATACACAATAATAAATAATTGAAATAACTTCAATTAATAATTTAATATCAATAATTCACTCTAGAACAACATTCTCAATTTTTTTTTTTGTTGACATTTTCCTTACTTTTTCACTTTACTCAAATCATCTAGAATGTTGGTTGAGTTTGATGTTAGTCTACTAAACCCTACTCAATTGAATTTGGGTTCTTGGCAAGAATTTTGAATCTATAAATTTTGTGATAATAGTTGACATCCTAAAGACAATAATGGTTGAAAAGCTCCTAGTGATTTGGAAGTTTCTATGGAATGGCAATTTTCAGGTATGACATTGAAATCTTTATAACATTTTTTTGGGAAATTTTTGTCCAAGGAGAATCATGTGGGATTGTGGGCATCAATTTCATGCTGGGATTGCCATACAAAATAAAAGTATCAACGCTTATAGCAGCAGACGACTCATATACAAAAATCATGCATGACCAAATAAATTTTTCTCAACAACTAAGCACATGGAAAAGAAAGAGACAACGACAAAGAGACAAAGAGAAAGAAAAAAACCCGCTGATGATGAAAGAAACCTAGATTATATGGCTCGAATGGGCATTTTGGTCGAACAACTCGGTCAACCAATAGTTTCCATTTTGCGCGACCGGTCATGCTTTGGAGGAAGCTTCTCAGTCGATGGATGAGTTTATGGGGTTTTCAGGTTGGGGCTTTGAGTCAAATGAGAGGTCGATCTTGAAGAAAAGAGGCCGAGCTTGAGATGAAGGGGGAGATGCAAAACGGGTTGAGGAGAAGAAGAAACAAAGAAAGGGAGGTGTGGGGTTGAAGAAGAAGAGGGAAGGGGATGTTTGACATGGATTTTGGATGTTAACCCGGTTGAGAGAGGAGAAGGGGATGTTTGAATTAGGTTAGGGCTTGTGGGTAAGATAATTAAGGGTATTTTAGGAAGAAAAATTTCCTTTTGTCACCTCATGGACTCTTTATCAAATATTTGGGTTCTTTATCAATTATTTGGTTCAAATACGACTTGGTTTAGGTTTGATAAGTTTTGAGCCTAAATTTTTAAATAATTCATTATAGGGCCCCCATAACATAGTTTTCTCGATTAAGAATGTAACCATCCGAACATATCAACATGTGTGCAATTTGGACAAGTATAACTATTGTCATAGTTATTTTTAAGGCTAGCACGCCTTAAGACTCGGTGACAAAAAGTTTCGTGGGCGCTTTCAAAACAACTCAATGCATGGAAGGTCTTAATGCCTTCTTCCCTAATAAAGACACAAAAGGGTGCTCCTTCTTCGCTTTATGGGAAGGTGAAATGACTTGAAAATAGAGAGAAA
The DNA here is from genome assembly GCA_016808115.1 of Tetrastigma voinierianum. Lineage (NCBI taxonomy): Eukaryota > Viridiplantae > Streptophyta > Magnoliopsida > Vitales > Vitaceae > Tetrastigma > Tetrastigma voinierianum. The sequence goes on along the minus strand of JAEQBH010004850.1, from coordinate 107,758 downwards.
ACCCAAGAACCTTGACCACTTCAACACCTGGCTCTTCTCGAAGGCATGGCTTATGAAAAAGAAAAAAACCCTAAAAACTCAAGAACCCTAATCAAGTTTTGGACGACCTTGCTCTTCTCTAGCGTCACCGATCTCTTCTTCTTCGTCTCTAGCTACTCTTTGGCATTTTTGCTGCTTCTCCATCGGTCACCCCTCTCCTCTCCTTCGAAGACCTTTTTTTTTTTTTCAATTTAAACATTTAACCCCTCAAAACTCTCATAAAACGTATCTCATTTAACCCCTCATTAAAAATCTCTAATTTGACCCCCTTTGATTAAAAATCTCTCATTTAACCCCATCTTAAAAATCTCTCATTTTTCGACTCTCTCATTATTTATTAATTTAGTTCAAAATCACTTAAAAATGTGACACTCAATCATAAATTAAAAATATAAAATACAGTGATTTGGGTGAAATATAATAATAATAATTATTTTGGTATGCTACAAAATATTAAATATAATAATATTCCGTTTAGTATTCTATAAATATAATAATAAATTATTTTGGTAAATGAGAACATAAATTTTATAATTAATTATAAATTATATTTTTATAAAATATAAGCTATTTTATTATATGTTAGAAAATAGATATAAGCATATTCCAAAATTATAATTTATTTTTATTATTATTGTTGTTTTTAATATATTATAAAATATTATTTATTTTATAATATGATCACAAAACGTCTACACCTTAAAGTCTCAAGGCTTACCCGACCTCATCGATGAAACGCCTCACATTATGGTTCTTCTTTGAAAACATTGGCAGTGAAAGTTGACACCTAGAAAATGAAATCATCAAAAGATAGAAAATGAAACAGAATGTGGCCCATGAAAGATAGAAAGATGATAAAGATTCCTCAAGAAGCTAGTGGAAAGAAAGTTCAAAAAGAAAATAAAGTGAATACTATGGAGGCCAAACAGAATGGGAAAACAAGAAAGACGATTACCTGACTTTGCATTGTTGAGATGTGTAGAAAGTAGACCTCGACTCAAAAATGTAGTAAAAGATAATTAATAAATATATAAGAAATGGAAGTAAAAAGTTTTTAAGTGTAGGGTCCAGCCCCATGCATTATGAGCAGGAGAAAAACTTTTCTCTCACTGCCACAATCAGCTTCATTAGGCTCCAATAGAATTCCGGCCATAGTGTTTCCTTCGTTTCTGCCAATGGAAGCCATCCGGGATCAAACGCTTGCCTAGAAATAGGTATTTAGGTAAAGTAGAAATCATCAGAGATTAGCTTTCAACCACATAGAATTGGAAAAAAAAAAAAAAGGTGTGAAATACTTGACGGTAAAAATACTCCACAGATAAAAGTACTAAAAAAGTAAAACTGAGAGGATCGAGCATATCTAGGTGTGACATCATATCAATATAATAAAACGACTTAAACTTTTGTTTGCACTCTAACACCAAATTTGACCTTCTCCATAAAATCTATTTAGGCCTGAGTCCAAGCCTTTGATTAAAATCCAAGTGATATGGGTTTAAATCCGTTTGATTAAGCCTATATAGAAGTTCAGGTGTATTTTTTAAAATTTTGAAGTCAAACAAGTCAAATATTAGAAGTAACAAAGAATATGGATAATTATTTGAGGTGATGGAAAAAACTTGAGGAGCAAGTTTTCTTATTGGAAGATGGGGGTAGTTATTTGAGAAAAGGGGAGAGTGAAGAAAATATAGGACTTGAGTAGTTATCGAAGAATATCGGTAAAAGGAGGAGAGCTCTCACCAACCAAGGACTAATCAACTAAAAGCCAACAATCAATCAATCAACTCAAGAAGCGGTAATGACAATCTACTTCAATATTTCTTTAACTTTTCAATTAGCTTTCATTAATTTTAACATTACATTTCAAGTTTAACAAGTTTTTCTAATTCTAACACAGCACCTATTTTCAAGTCTAACAACTTTATTCCAAAATTTAAATTATATTATTTATCTCTAGATCTTGATAACTATAAAGAAACCATGTGAGAATTGTTTATCTCATTAGATGTTGGATTTTTATAATCCTATATTAAATATTTTAATTTTCTACACCATAAATCTATGCTTTCTTGTTTATATAATCGGAAAATCACAAATCAATGTAAATTAAACTGTCCCAAATATTTGTCATCTTGGCAATATAACAATAATATGCTGGCTCAACGACCAAACCAGAATGATACAAAGGTCAGAAATAACAGATGTTAATCTGGGTGGAAATATACAAAAAGTAAAAGATGGTGCCACCATGCACGGAATAAAGCCAGATCATTGTCGCAATTTAATGATCGCACCTAATATAACGAAAGAGAGTTTGATTTAAAATTAATAAAAATTATTATTTGAGTTTAATATAACAGATAAACCCTCTCGTCTGTGGTTTAACGATAACATTCAGAACCCGTGAGTTTATCGCGAATAACTTTTTGAGATATTAGTGACAACTCAACGCTTGTTTTCATCGAGCCAATCAAGATTGCACCAGTAGACAACAACATGTTTCACTTTTAGATCGGGGTTTAAACAGCGAAAGTTATCAACTCGCTCAAAGTCATTCGCAACCCATGAACCCGTATTTTGTTCATACAAATTAGTTACACAAGAATCATGAGAGAGTTTCATAATATACCAAAATGATTTACAATTTAAGATCATTTAATATAAATAATAAAAACAATCTAAAGTAATAACAAAAACAAAACATTAATATGACTTAATAAATAATTTTTAATAACTTAAGATCGTTTGACAAAACTGATTTTGACTCAGATAAACCAATTTTGAAAATCATATGATTTGAAGTCATAATATCTATTGAATTAAAAATTTAATCCATGAAAAAAATTTAATAATTCTGAATGTCAATTATTATTAATGATATTGAATTACAAAAAAATTATTTATTTAAATCATATTACTCATATTTCATCTTTACATTATCTTTTTAAATTGTTTTCATAATATCTATTAAAAATAGATATCCTTTATTTGATAATAAAACAATCTTAGTTCAAAAAATTTGAACTTCTTAAAATGAATTCACTGTCACTTAACCAAAAGTTTATTTGATCAAACTGATATTATCGCTAATAAAAGTCCCGGAACCTGTTTTGTCGAGCAGATCCGTGAGTCGGTCGGCGACAAACTCACGAATCGGCAACGGTCGTCCGGACACAAGATATCATTTTACGTCGCTTCAAGATTGAGTTTATTTCAACCACAACGTCATTGTAATATTAATCGCCAACAGCAATGAGATTTGCTACCGCTCGATATGCAATACAACTTAAGATGTCATCGTGATAACGCGATACAAAATTTTAAGATATCGTTATTCCAAGAAGCGTTTACCATTAACTCAAAACATAATGAAAACGCGACGTCGTGATTACCGATGACGCCAGTCGTCACCACGCGGTCTAAACGGATAATTTAAATATTGAACCAACGATTCGTGATGTCGATATGCCGCCGTCACACTCACATCAAATCGGCGGAATTTTTGTGTTTGTCAGTAAAACCAAAACCATTTTATACCAAGTTAAGAAATAGCATTTTAACCAAACCGTGGTTATATCATCATATGAAAACTAAATGATACAAAAAATAAATTTAACTGAAGTGGAAAATAGATCAAGACATCGGAAGTGTGTGGAAAACTTATGAAATTGGACATGGTCTATTTGATTCCTCGTTTTCAAAATTATTTTGTTTCTTAAAAAGTAGCAAGGTTATCAAAGAATGCGATTTTCCTCAAAAAAAAAGAAGTAAGAAGAACAAGAAAAATGGTGGAAGCACGTTTAATTCCTTAGTTTTTTTTCTAGAAAAATATAACAAATATTAAATTCAAATAATAAGAATAATTTATAAAAAAAATATCAAAATAGTGTTTTATATGTTTTTAAAAACTGTTCTTAAAAATAGTTTTAAAAAACATGAACCAAATAAAATCAAAGGTTTAAGGGAAATTTGGAACTTTGTGTGGTACGTGGAATTTGTATAACAACTGAGGGGGATGGAACTTGACGTACATTTGATCAAGTCATAAAGATGTTTCATAAAGAGAATGAGCAACGTGTGCCGTGAGCCACATAAAGATGATAAAGAAGATAGCTATGTGTTTTCAAAATTATATAACAAGTTAAAAGTCCTACACGTATATCTGTACTCTCGTTTGGGCAGGGTAGAAAAATTTTACGCTTTCTTATTCAAACTTTTCGTAAAACAAAGCGAAAACGCGCTTAGCCACGTATAATAAGACGAAAACAAATTTTGAAAACAAAGAAAATGAATTCACTATTTTCAACATTTTATATATGAATCAGAAAACAGGTAAAAGCTGTTTTCCTTGTTTTCGAATTAAATTCAACCAAATTCAATCAAATGGGGTTGAAAATGAAAACGTATTTTCAACCAAATTCAAGTACGAAACGTATTTTCCGAAAATCGAAAACTAAAGCATTGTAATACATCAAAATCTTCATATTCAATTTTATAGAGCTCAAAATTTTCATGAACTAAATCCGCCTCTTAAATGCAAGATCCTAAAGAATTAATGTTTCAAACTCAGCCTACTGGGGTGTTCTTGCTTATTTCTATTTTTTAAAACCTGCTTAAATCGCTTTGAAAACACAAACTCTGCATTAAAATGGTGTTTTTTGAATTTGGTATTCTCCATGTTTTTCAAAAAACAAAAAAATGGAAAGCAAACAAATTATTAGTGATCTTCGTGTTTTTCAAAACAAAAAACAGTTTTCAATAATAGGAACTAAACAATCCCTAAGGAGCTATTTGGTTCCTAATTTTAAAAATTGTTCTTGAGAATAGTTTTTAAAAATACAAAAACGCTATTTTGATGTTCCCAGTATTTTCCTTATTTTCATTATTTTTCATAACAAAAAACAGTTTTCATAAATAGTTACCAAACTATCCCTAATTTTTCTAGCCTCAAATTGACCGTCATCTGCAGTGTGCTCAAACCCCATCTCCAAAAGGATGAGAATATAAAGATAAACATAGAGTCTCAAATAGCAAACTTAAAGCTTCCAGAGCTGTGAAAGATGGGTGCAGTCACTTGGGGTTTGTATAACACAATAATACTTTATGCTTCTTTTTTATGGTTACTACTAGTAGTTGGTTATTATGGATGTTTGGGGTGCTGAAGACGAAAGAGTTGGGCTTTTGAATCTTAAAGCTTCAATCAATCACCCAAATGGCACTGCCCTTTCCTCTTGGGGAGGGGATATTATTGTTGCCAATTGCTGCCGATGGGAACATGTCACTTGTGATAACAAAACAAACAGAGTCATCCAACTTGAGCTCGTTTTTATCCGAGATCAAAACTTGGGAAATTGGTCTTTGAATGCCTCCCTGCTTCTTCCCTTCCACCAACTTCAAATTTTAGATCTCTATGGAAACGAATTGACAGGTTGTGGTTCTCTCCCTCACTTACGCCTATGGTTTTTTGTTTTTTGTCAGAATTTTTGTCCAAGTATTTTAGCTAGGCTGGTTTCATTAACTGTTGAAGAAATTTTTTTTGATTTGAAATAAGAAAGAAATCAAAAATAAAATAAATTCTTTTATTTATTTAAAATCCTCTATTTCTTTTCTTTTTGTGCCAATATACAGTGGACACCCTCCCTACTTTAATTTCTATACTTTAAAATTACATTAATTTCAATGTTATTAATTGTTTACAATATTAAAAGCAGAAGTAGCAATTAAATAATTTTATTTTAAGTTATTCGTGTTCCGAGGAGTGTTACTTTTTCTGTCATATATAATTAATTAAAGAATTAAGTAAACTAATCTATTTTGGTTGAACAACACAAATCATTATGTAATTTATGTCTTTTCTTTTTTTATTTTTTTATTGTTGTTATTATCATTATGTAAACTCTTGATTTCTTCTTCTTCCTACTACTATTATTTATTATGTTTTTTCACAATATATATCAGTCACTTTATGCTCTTTCTTTCTACACCATCATACTCTAGTTTGCATTCAAATTAGTCCTTAAATAGTTTCTCGGGGTAAAACATTAAGGTAATCTCAGTGATCATTTCCTTTTTTTTTCATTTTACAACAACTTTTAAAAATTAACTTATTTTACAGCACTTCTAAGAATTGACTTAAAAGTAATATTTAAAACTATTTGATTTGAAATATGTTGTCTTCGGGATTCCCTTTGTTCATGCTTCTATTGTGCTCACTTTAACTAAAAATTAGTTATGAGTATAACTTTTAAGTCCATAAGTAATACATGTGATTATTATATATTTATTAATGCAGGCTTTCAAGGTTTACTAAGATTGAAGTAATTACGAGTTTTGGATGTTCGAGGAAATGGTTTGACAACAATTCCAGTTTTAAGTGCCCTACCTTCCCTTAAGGTTCTATATCTCAGGTCGAATCGTATAAATTCTTTCCAATTAAGAGGTGTGTATATCTTGTTAAATATAAATGTGTATTCTAGGTCATAGTCCTTAATTTTTAGATTGTAATTTCGTTTGGACTATGCTATTATGTGTCCAAACTACCCCTATGGGAATTAATGTGTAGAGCAAATGTGATATATTTTACAATAAAGTAAAGGCACACACATTTTATACGTGGTTCGACAACCTACCTATGTCCACGAGGTTGTGCCTAGATGTAAGGATTTTCAATGATCTGATTCAAGGTTTACAATTAGTCTTGTGTGGTTCGATACTCTTTCTCTACCCACGACCCTTCTTGAAACCTAATCACTCATAGTGGAATTCAGAATGATATCCCTTCATTCCCCTCTCAACAATATCGCACACCTAATCCCAACATTACATTAATAAAATGAAGAATATAAGAACCATCATCTTTCACCAGAGGAGAAAGGCTTTAAACGTACAATACCTTAGAGAGTATATGCCCTCCGCACTCCTTCAGCCCGTCTGGACTTCGCTTGTTCTTCTTCAAGTTCTGCTCCTAAAATCCAAGCATCTTCCAAAGTCCCAAATATATAGCCTTGTATATTCGGTTAATGTAGACTAGATAAGGTTGGATCATTATCCTAATATGACTCAAATCCTACCTTGAATTATCTGAACTTTCCTTTAAAATATCACTGTGGAAATAGGAAACTTGCTGCCCAAAAATCCTCTTCATAATAGAATCCTTATTTGATTCCAATTTTGGTTTGATAGCCTAGAAAATCCGATCTTCTTGATTTGATCTTTAATCGCTTGCCTAACTGATCTTGACTTGATGTTTATCCGCTTGCCTAAAAGATCTCTGGTCCATAGGTTACTTGCTCCCTAAGTACCTCGACCTCCAAGCTAGCAGACTCACGTGCGTCCCACAACTGCTCTGCTTCTAGTCCGGACTTCCCATTGCTGGCACATCCTTGCAGCACAGGATTGACATAGTCCGAACTACTTCTTGGCCTTACCAAGGACTTCTTGCTTGACCATTCAAATCTTCATCAGTTCTGATCTTCAAAGAGGTATTTTTCTTGTAAACCACTAAGAACGAAGATATAGACAATCTCAAACCCAACATTCTCCCCATTTGTTTATTTCTTCGACAAAAATATCCCTTAAAGACTGAGATAAGAAGATGCATTGAAGAGGAGAGACAAGAGTGACTTGACACTTTTGAGATGAAGATTTTCATTTCATTGATTGTCTACCCTTTATACATGTCCTAGCATACACTATCGAAGGGATCAAAAGTAACAAAAATAAAGTATTCCTTTTACCCATTTTTCCTTCCATCAACATTCTTCCTACTCCACTTTTTTTTTTGTGAAGAGTTAGAACTAAGGGGACCGAGGTGATGGTAGGTCCAGAGGTATTCACCGCTCTTCTCACCACTGTGGTCGGACATTGTTGATTGTAGACGCTTCTGGCGATAGTGAGGGTGTGAAGATCGGTTGGGCAATATTAGTTCCAAAAGCAAGAACTTCAATCTTCTACGACGAATCAGCCTTAGTCGCAAGTTCGATTCTTGGCTCGGAGTCTAAACTTGTAGTGAGGTCCAACGAAGGTATGAGGTCTATGTACTCTCCCTCAATGTCTTCTCCTTATGAAGTGGAGAATATTACCTCTTGAACCTTGGTCTTTTTCAATTATTCGATGAGGGTAGTGAGTTCCTCTTGTCGCTTCAGATTCCTCGAGCCAAGGCCCACCAACCGTTGTCAAGCCAGATAAATGATCCAAGATAGCCAGGGGACCAAATGGTCCTATCCAAAATTTTGGAATTCGAAAAAATTACTGAGGAGGATTGTCCCTTGATACAGCTACTGGTTCAGACTCTTGAATGGTCTCTGAAACTTTCTCCTTCATTTTCCTTGTGTTTTTCCCTGAAGGGACATCTCTGAAATGATGTCCTTCATACAATTTAGGGTTGATGTGTATCTCTACTGTAGGAGGCCCCAAAATGTCAGTGGGGCTCACTAAATCTAGTTTTTAGGCCTTAAGAATCCCAAATATAAGCGACGGGTACCCCACTGCTTTCCAATATGCTGCGTTTTCGGCATGTCATAGTATATGTTTGAACACAAGCTTCTCTAGATTGAATTTTTTCTTCATACCTACTTGGAAGCAAGGTGGCGAAGCTCTTCGATACAACTGTGTGGTGGGTAGTAGGCAGCCAATTGCACATAGCGATCTTATGCGGGATAGAATATCTGGAGGTGAGATGAGAGAAGAGAAGTTGGCGCTTGTAAGGCCACGATCGGACCTTTCCTCTAGTTATAACCAAGACCTTTGGGTCTATCTCAAGCACTTCTTCTACTTCTTCTAGAACGTCAGTACATTTCCAGTACTGATTGATTATGCTATGAGAAAAGTCAAAAGTATGTCCTTGGAGAGATTTACATAGACCTCCAGGATGATTTAGGATATGAAAGGAGGCAGCTTCGATACTGTGCCAAGTAGATCGTCTCTCCCTAGAGTTCCACTATCCCAAATTTGGCAAAGTCCTTGCTATACAAATGTTTGCTGATAAGGGTTCTCTTTGATACAGAGGCCCACAACTTCGCATGGGATGAGGATTTGAAAAAGATGGATGGAAAGACACTTACTTTGGGAGACATCTGAACTTTCTGCTTCTTAGTCGCAGACTTCTTAGTTGTTGCTTTCTTTTCTTGTGTGGACAGTCAAGACGACTTTCTAGTGTTAGGAGGGGGAGATGGCAGAGACTCGAAGGAGGGCGTGAATTCCTTGTTCTTTGGTTCATTCCAATATGAGTTCAAACTCTCATCGACTGGCTTGTCGCCGGCCATGGGATTTCTGGTGATCTTTACGCCATAATCTCCTCTGAACCTAATTCCATCCAACTGCCACGATAGTTTTTTCTTCTTCCATACTAGGCATTGGCTTAGTATTGGTTCGAACACCCAGTTCACCGGGCGTCTGACCCAGCGCTACCTTTTTTCTCGCCGTGGAATTCTCCTCGGAACCCAAGGGTCGCCTCTAGTTTAGTGTCGTTACCCACCACATCTATCATCGTCAATCGATCGCCTTCGTCCGAACCAACATTTTAAGTCTCCGCGAAAGCTTTCTCCCCCAATGCCTTCATTGCGTAATCTCATCTCTCAGCGGCGCCATCGGGGGCACGAGCGACCGCGCATCGAATTCAAGGGTTCCACAACAATTGGATCCATAGCTAATCCTTCTTAATCAAAGGTCTCACCTTTGGAACTAGAACTTCCTTTCATAAGCTTTCTTCTTCCGGACCCACCGGATCTTGTAATCACCATTTTTGAAATCAAAGAAAGAATCAAAACAAGTGAGAAAGTTCGGACCTTTAAAATATTCTTAAGAGAATATGCAGCAAAGGGCAAAGTGCTTTTGTCTTCTACCATTCTCATTTATATAAAGGTCCCACCGCCTTTTGAAAAACCCTAGTGTTTTTGTTTCTAATGGTTCCCTACTTAATATGGCTGACTCTCTCACGCACTGCTTTCAACCGTCTTTCGGTCAGAGTAACTCCCCCCGCATGCCCTAGCCGTTGCAACGGTCGAATAAGGCGGGATGACACCTATTCAATCTTCCCGCTCCTTTTTTTTTTCAGAAAAATATTATACTCAAACATAGGGATGATCCAAGACCTTCATACCTGGTGGCATCCATCCTTGGGTGGGGATCTCGATCCTTCTTCGATCGACACTATAGAGAGTTGGGACTCTTTCTCGAACGACATGGTCCTTAACCATGCTTTTTAACCACTCTGAATGTGTCCATACTCTAGCTACCTCTACATGTCTTCCCATGCAGTTATGTTTCTTGCTTAAACATGGCTTACACTCATTTTTACAGCTTCTAAGCGTATTCTTCCCTTCTTCTGAGTTTCCAACCAAACAATATGTTCCATACTTAACGGTCTTCATGATAGTTCGGAGAATTTCTGCCTTAGTGTCTTGATCAACCAAGTCCTGATGTATTCCTTTGACAATTTGAACACTCTCTGTGACTGGATGCTTAATTTTGGGTGTAGTCTGAACTAGGTGTAGTCTGAACTTTTACTGAGACAAAGAGGCTGCTTCCACACATTTGGAATGACCAAGGATCTCGTCCCTATGACTCTTCCTCTGACACCATCTCTGAAGGTTACACTGTCCTAGCTAGAGGGTTGTAAATCAGTTAATATGTGCTTGTTTCTCGTCATGTGCCAAGAACATCCACTATCGAAACACCATTCTTCTTTAATCATATTTCTGGTGGAAGGGAAGACACCAAGACTCTTGTTGCCTCATTTTTACCGCCTTTTGATCGAAAGAACCTTTTTCAGATCTTTTCTTAATACCTTATGACATCTTTATACTTGCTTTCTATTCTTTCTTAACCTGTGAGTGTCCGGTTTTTGCATCAGGTTCGTATCATCTTTCTTAATCCGTAGGCTTTGGTTTGCACAAGCCTTCGTAACTACAACTTTGAATTGGAAATATCTCTTGCCTGATCTCTTTACTTTCTTTCCTGCACTCATTGATGTGGACCATCGATTATCATGTGCAAATAAGGTCAAGTCTAGATGATCCTGACAATCCGATAACTTTGCTATCTCCTTTTCTACCCTTGCGAAGTAGCTCCTTATGTTATGACAATTGCAGAAAGAGCTCTAAGACATCCGATCCTTTCTTAATCTCCATGATCTTCTCCATTTTAGATCTCAGACGACCCTTCGCTCTTGTTGTCAGATTCTTCTTCGTATTTCTACATCTTGATCTCTCAAATATTTTCTAGAGAGTATCCCATACTTCCTTTGCAGTTTCTGAAGAGGCAATGAGTTCAAACATCTTGCCATCCATAACATTGGATAGCATAAAGAGATGTGGAGTCTGAAGTGGTTGCTCTTTTTTCTTCACAACTCCATTCGATAGCTTGATAACCCATTCTGCTATCCCGCTCGTCGGACCGACCATCCCGGTTTCTACAGATCGCGCACTTCAAATCCTAGGACTCGATGAATAAGCTCATATGTATTTCCAAAGAGTCGTAGCTCAGACGCCTAGTCGATGAGGGCACCTGAAATATTCCATTCTTCGTCTGATCCATATGATTTTAATACACAAAAGGCTGTGTGGCAAACTCGCTGATCTCACTCGCACTTTGTCATGACACACCTCTATTACCATCTATAACTTCCGACTCCCCCAACACGAGGTGCTCTGATACCCCTATCTTGTAACTATCTTTTTACTTTCTACCATACCATTAACTTGTTCATTCATGTACTGTTAAACATTTAACTTGAAATATATTCTATAGCAGCGGATTACAAAATATATTCAAAACTCAATAAATGGGAGTGTTCAACATATAAAAATTTTTACATCGCTTACAAAAGCAAGACATATGCAAAAATATACCAAAAGGTCTTCATAAGCACCTAGTACTGCGGTCGGTCCCTTGCTAAGCAATGCAAGAATAAAAAAACAACCTAAACTTCTTGCTCCTCGCTTCTCCTGTACCTACACCCGATGAACATCCATGCTAAGCTTATAGCTTAGTGGGGAAATAATACTGCGGACGGCACTTCTAATAAAGGTCATCACACTTAGACAACTCCGCATATAATCCTTAACATTCATTCAGATATACACGCTTATTCATGTTTTGAACATATCATTTATAGATATGCTTCTACATACTATACTTATTCGCCTTATCATGTTTCATTTCATATCATCTTTCATTTACATTTTTTTCTTTCAGATTTATCACTATATACGTATCATCACATAGCAATGATATGCTTCTCATATCATGTCATGACATTTACATATTCTTGTCATTTATCTTATGTTTCAGCCTGCAAATACCTTAGAAGTGGATACGGGAACTATAAGGACCCGAAGGTGTTGTTATCATTGTACGAGACAATGACCATCTATAAGTACTAAAGGGCAAGACATTGTACGAGACAATGACCATCTATAAGGGCCCGAAGGCACTGTAATGACGCAAATGGGGCCAACTGATCAGTAATGTCGCATACTTGTTTCCCTAATAGGCATGCCCATTTATCCCTCTTCTAGGTTCTAAGCAGACAATCTGTTTCTTTTATTTCATTTACAATATCTATCCCATATCCCCGAATAACTATAGTTATCCCAGAATCATATGCTATATTTTCTTATCATTTCCGCATTTAATTTTATTCTTGTATTATTTAGACATTTAGACGTTTTTCTATATGCCTTCATTACACATTTATCTTTTCATCCCTTAACCAAGGGATAACACTTCATTTTAAACACATTAGTAAATGAGGGCAAGAACTAAAGAGGGCAGAACATTTTTCATATAATTTTTATACTTGTACGAACCTTTTCATTCACTTATTAGGATTCTCATTAATCCAATGGACGATTATTAGACTTATCGGAAGAGAGGAACAAAAACAGAGCTTATAGGTACGCCTAGGCGGGAGCAATGCCACGCCTAGGCGGACCAGAAAATGCAAAAACCCTGGCTTGGGTTCGCTTAGGCGGAGCTCTACGCCTAGGCGCGGACTCCTACGCCTAGGCGTAGGGGTGTCGAACAGAATAGAAATGGCCAGTTTTGGCCATTTTCACCGGAATTTCCTTCCAAACCAAAACCTCAAAATAAACCATAACACCCATCTCATACCAATCAACAACATTTCCAATAGGATTTTTCCTACACAACTTAGACAAAAAGAGATTTATGGTAATTCCATACCAAGGAGATGTTCCAAACTTATGTAGATTCCATAAAATTTCCATACCTTGGCTTTTTCTTGAACTTCTCTTCTTTTCTTCCTTTCTTCCTTCTTCTTCTTCTCTTTCTCTTCTCTTCTCTTCTCTTCTCTTCTGGTTTGCCCTATCCCAAAGCTATTAATAAGATATTTTGTCTTTCATTAATAAGGTCATGTTTGGCCTTATACAATTTTGTATTACTTTTTGGGTTTTTGCTATTGGGTCCTTTATTTTGCTATTATTTGAAATTGAATTTCTCAATATTTCCACTTTAACCTATAATCTTCTTATCATATGACATTTGGGTCCGGAATTGGTAAATTACTAATTTACCCTTGACCATTAGATTAATTCCGGATTTTGCTTATTTCATTTTTAGCATTATTTTATTCTGGAAAAATATACATTTACTTTTATTACACCCAAACACGTTATAAAATCATACAGATAATTAAAAGCAAATTCTTAGAGTGGTCGCTCGATACCACCTGACATATAAGTGTACGCTCTGTGTCAACGCCCTACGTTCGATTATGATTTCATTCACTCGTGGCTTTGAACCTCTCGGTGGGACTTAGCTCAGGCAGAGCAAATGTGATATATTTTGCAATAAAGTAAAGACACTCATTTTTTATGTGGTTCAGTAATTTGCCTACGTCCACAGGGCTATTCCCAAATGCAAGGATTTTCACTGATTTGATTCAAGGTTTACAATTTGTCTTATATGGTACGAGACTTCCTCTCTACCCACGGCTCTTCTTGAAACCTAATCACTCATAGTGGAATTCATAATGAACTCCCTCTATTCCCCTCTCAACAACATCGCACACCCAATCCCAACATTACCTTAATAAACGGGGCAATATGCTAATCATCATCTTTCACGCGAGGTCAAAGGCTTTTAACATGCAATACCTCAGAGAGTATCTACACTCCGCACTCTTTTAGCATGTTCGGATTTCGCTTTTTCTTCTTCAAGCTTTACTCCTAAAATATGTATCGAGCATCTTCCAAAGTCCTAGATATATAGCCTTGTATATTTAGTTATGGAAGACTAGATAAGGTTTGATAATTATCCTAATATGACTCCAAACCTACCTTGAATTATGTGAACTTTCCTTTAAGCTATCACTCGAAAATAGGAAACTTGTTGCCAAAGAATCCTCTTTAGGATATAATCCTTATTTGATTCCAATTCTGGCTTGATAGCCTAGAAAATCCGATCTTCTTGATTTGATCTTTAACCGCTTACCTAACTGATTTTGACTTGATCTTTATCCGCTTGCCTAAAAGATCTCAGGCCCATAGGTTACTTACTTCCCAACTACCTCGGCCTCCAAGCTAGCAGACTCACGTGCTTCCCACGACTGCTCTATTTCTAGTCCGGACTTCCCATCGCTAGCACGTCCATGCAGCATAGGGTTGCCATAGTCCTAACTACTTCTTGATCTTCCTAGGGACTTCTTGCTTGACCCTTCAAATCTTCATCAGTTCTGATCTTCGAAGTAGTCTTTTTCTTATAAAACACTAGGGACGAAGATATAGACAATATCAAACCCAACATATCTTAATTAACTCCAATAAAAGCATATGTTATATTTGTTGTTCTCTCTTAATGCTAACCTATTTGTCCATTGTTTGACAGGACGATATTTGAGCAAGCTAGAGGTGTTGGATCTATTTGATAACAGTTTAATGGGTAGTGTTCCATCAATTATTGGCACTTTGAATCGTCTTAAATCCTTATCTCTTGGCTACAATAATTTCAATGATTCTTTATCCATAGAAGGTAACTGGTAGGAATTTTAATTTTTTTTTAATTGATTCCAAACATAAATTTGCTAACTAGTTCTCATGTGAGTTTTATTCTATATCGAAAATGAATTTACTCCAATTTGTAAAAAATAAAAATAAAACTTTATTCGAGTTAGAAAAATATTGAAATAGATTTGGAACTTTTTAAGTACTTTTCACATTATATTTTTTATGCTTTATTATGGTTTGATTAATTTAAACAGATAATTTTAATTATACTTTTGCCATGTACCTTAGTGTTCATCTTTACTAGTGTATAGCTAGATTTCTTGGAAATCATAAACAAGGCATATGAAGTAATTAGATCTCATATAAGTAGAGCGATCCATAGTACTCGTGTGTGTGTGTGTAAAACAGGGTAGGGTACGGTGAATATATATGGAAATTTCCTAGATCAACTTATTTCCGAAACCTACTTTTTTTTTTTTTGGATGGGGTAGGAATAACAAATAAATGTGACAGGTTGGGATAGCAAACCACTCATCCCGAACTTGCCCCATTACCATCGCTTTAAGCGCTGTTCGTTGTTTTGATAAGTGATTAGGTTGCCTTAAATGAGGGATGCGAAGACAAAACCATCGCTTTTTCTATATATTGTAAAACATACTATTCTCATAAATTTTGCAAATTGTTGACTTGTATATTATTCAAGTACTTCATCCAATACAAAACTGATTATGCATAATATGTTTCCATTGTTGCAAATTGTAGTTGTAAATTACATCCTGTTGTGCAGGCTTGTGCAAATTGAGTGACCTTGAAGAGTTGGATATCAGTGGTAATGGATTGACGGAATCTTTCCTCCGTGTTTCAATAATTTGACATCCCTCCGTACGCTTGACCTATCCTGGAATAATTTCAAGGAATCCATCCCTTCATCTCTCCTTCCTCAAGTTACTGCAGCATATTTCTCTTTCTCAAAATAGTTTTGAGGGTTCATTCGATTTCACAACACTCTTCAACCTCTCCAAACTTGAGGTGTTCGACCTAGTCGGTGATAACAAGAATTTAAAGGTTGAGACCGAAAACTCAACGTCCCAACTTCCGCTGTTTCAATTGAGAGTCCTCTGCTTTATCCGAAAGTGTGTTTCAACGGGAAAGCCGAAAGACACCCAGCTTTCTTTCAAATCAATATGAGTTGAGAGTTGTGGACCTAAGAAACAATGGCATCATAGGAGATATCCCGACTTGGTTGTTAGTCAACAATTCGAAATTAGAATCCTTTAGTTTAAGTGGCAACCAGTTGAGAGGCCCTCTTGCTTTCGAGCTTAATGCAAAACATGCCTACATGAGACATTTTGACATCTCATCCAATCTCATCCAGGGAGAGATTCACCTGATATAGTCCTATTCTTCCAAATTTGGGTAAGCCTTGAACATGTCTCGAATGCACTTCAGCGGTATCCCCTACCTCAATAGGCGACATGAAAATTCTATTTCTATTAGACTTGTCAAATAACAATTTATCAGGACTACTACCCCAACACTTGCTCAGGGGCTGCATTTCGCTGAGATTCTTGATCCTATCAAATAATAATTTTGATGGAAATTTTCCTGCAGAATCCAACTTGACAAGTTTATCATATTTGTTTTTGGACAACAATAGCTTCTGGGAAGATCTCCAGACTTCTGGAAAAGCAGTACCCTACAAATGTTGGATCTTGGCAATAACTCATTTTCTGGTCAAATCCCTGATTGGATCGGAAACTTCCCCATGTTGATTTCCGTTGTTTTGTCCAAAAATCAATTGGAAGGTGTTATTCCGACCGGCTTTTGCAAACTTGGCGAACTACAGCTTTTAGACCTGTCAACAAGGCTGGTATGGTTACGCTCACCTTTGTTTCAATCTATCAAACATGATGTTTTTACATTTGCAGAGCAACGAATTAACCGGAGATATACCAAATGTCCTGTCTAGACTTCCCTTCCTTTTTATATTGGATTTGAACGATAATAAATTTTGGGGCACCATACCTCCTTGGATTGGTTCACTTACAAGTTTGAGGGTTCTGCTATTGGGAGGAAATGAGCTTCATGGTTCGATCCCTCTTGATTTGTGTCACCTCAGATCAATTAGGATGATGGATCTTTCTCATAACAATTTCTCCGGATCTATACCACCTTGTTTGAATAACTTATCATTTGGAGCACTGGACAGAATGTTTCTTACTACTGCTGGACCCGAATTTTGGCGAGATTATAGTTTAGCAACGTATTCATATGAAAGTCAAATTCATGTTAAACCCTTTTTTATTGAAGTGCAGAGTGGCCCATCTAATGAGGGTGAAAAAGTTGACTTCACCACAAAGTGGAGGTTTGAATCTTATGAAGGAAAGGTTTTGCCCATAATGTCTGGAATGGATCTTTCATGGAACAATTGACAGGTTCAATACCTCCAGAACTCGGAGATTTAAGCGAGATACGTTCCATAAATTTGTCAGGCAACCATTTGACTGGATCAATTCCAGAAACCTTTTCCAACTTTAAGGCAATAGAAAGCTTAGACCTGTCCCACAATATGTTGATTGGTCAAATTCCTCCACGAATGATAGAGCTCTACAACTTGGAGGTCTTCACAGTAGCTTACAATGACCTGTCCGGCAAGCTTCCAGAAAGGAAGGCTCAGTTTGCAACATTTGTGGAAAGTAGCCATGAGGGCAACCCTTCTTGTGACTCATTAAACCGAAGTTGCAGTCCAGCAAGAGCAGCTCCAAAAACACCGCCAGCTAATTCAGATAATGAAGAAAAGGAATCATGGGAAGTATCATTCTTGTGGAGCTTTGGAGGGTCATTCGGAGTGGCATTCTTAGGCATAGTTGCTTTTCTCCACTTCAACTCCTATTACAGAGAGCTCCTCTTTTATTTCATTGCAAAGAATCTCACTTTTCTTCGGCTGTGAGGTTGATAAAGCCAAGTCCAGTATTGTCTGAATAAATGAACTCATGTATGTGTGATTCTGCTATTAAAATGTACTTCTGCTACTGAATAATTTTATGTTTCGTTTTAGTACCAAGGTAAACAGTTTTTTTGTTTTAAAGTTCTCCATTAGTACTTCCAGGGATGACTTGATCCCACTCCTCAAGGAACCCTGAAACCCTGAACAGCCTCTACCCATCGCCATAGCTGTTAGCCTACTATGGACTGCCATCCTGATATGAAAAACTGGAAAGACTGTCCACATCATAGGTATCTGATTTTATCCATTCAACCCACTTCATTCCTAACCAAAGTTGTTTGTAATGAAGCCAAACACCAGAGAAAAGAGAAAATCGAGAAACAGAGAGAGAAGAAACAGAGAATGTAGAAAATTCCAGAGAAGCAGTTATACTGAAAACCACGATGACCAGAAAAAACTGATTGTGATTCTTTGTGAACCATATTTGCTGCTGTGGAGTTGGAAATATCAAGCATAGCAGAGGCACTAAGATTTTCAAGTCTCATCTCATATGTCTTAAGAAGGTATTGAACTTCTTGAAGAGTTAAGGACTCTCGTGAAGTTAGATTTACAATAATGGACTCAAATTCAGGTCCTAAACCACCGAGGATGTAGAGAATTAATTCATCGTCAGAAATTGCTTGACCAGCAGCCAATAAGTCATTAGCCCTAGCCTTCATTTTCAGAATATAATCCTCTATTGAACTGGATCCTTTCTTTAGGGGTTTGTAGTGAAAGCCGTGAATTCTGAAGAATTCGAGCTTTGGATTTAGAAGAGAATAATTGCTCTTAAAGTTTTCCATACTCTGCAGATGATTGACATTGAACCATGACCTAGCATCAATATCGGATCAGAACTTCTGCTGCTGCTCAGTCAAAGTTCCTTAAAAGCACAGAAAGGATCTAAATCAAGATCGAAAAACAGTGCTTCAACTGCTGCAGAAACTCTAAATTAAAATGGAAGGCGGTTGCATTTGGATTACACTTTGGGAGGCCTTACTGCTTCTGTATCTTGTGTGTAAGTAACTTAGTAGCTTGTAGTTCCATGGAACCAAGTTCACTTACTAAATTTGCTCTAATAGTTCAAGGCATTTTCATTGTTTGGGGAGAGAGGGAAGTCAATAATTTCAGGTGGGAATGATAAAACGGTGAAGATCTAGGATTGTTCCAGACACCTTGATGCTTGGCAACCCAGCAGCAGCAATGATATTTTGCGTTTGAACATCAATTTGAGCAAGAAAGTGAGTCTCTCTGCATTTCCCATCTTGGTTATCATACTTTTCTATCAATTCTATTTCAATCTTCGGTATCTGAAACTTCTCACTTGGGCAGGTCAATTGGCTTTGTTCAACTTCAACTGATTCAGAAAACCTCGTCTGTGACACAACCAAAGTAGTAAAGGTTTATACCATTTCATAGAAACCTGGATTATTATTCCAGGAAAGCATGCTCTAGCTCTATCCCTGGCGTAGTGGCCTTCTGTTTGTATCAGTTCTGAACGTGTGGTTGGGTAGTTCATATCTAATCACAGATTGTATATTGGGAAGATCTATGGTTCCAAGCTAAGAAGCACGGACACGGATACAGCCACAGAGATATAACACGACAGGACACGGGAACACGACAAATTTCAAAAAACTAGGATACGAATATGACAAGGACACGGCATAATAAGATAAAATAAAAATAATTTATTCACAGTCCTTAAAAAGCAATTTAGATAAAACAAATGTTAAAACATTATTTTTACAAATATTCAAACACAAACATAAGTAATACTAAAACTAAAAATCCAAGATTTCCTTTCCGAATCAAATAAAATTCCGCCTAATTCAGTTCATCAAGAGAAAGATCCAATCTCAAAGAATTCCAAGATTCTCTATATCCACTGGAAGCCAAACCATCTCCTCCAACGTCCCACATTTTCAATCTGCCTTCATTATAATGTGGGAGATCTCCTGACATAAACCTAGTCATCGCCTCTTGTGGTGTCAACTTAGTTTTTCTTCATGGAGTGAATGAAATTATATGTGATCCAATTTCTTTCACACCACGGCGACGAACAAGCGCTGTCCTGAAGAATTTCAACGCTTATGACAAGAATTGGTGCGAAAGTTCCATGAACAACTCCACCATTTAACGTAACTCATGTACCAATTGGTCATTGATAGAATCACTACTAGAAAAATCTTCCAAGCATGCGTAAAAGTAAAGATACCCTCATTTGCTCACCTCCTGTCAACTTCATTTGAAAAATATTTCTCAAAACATTTTTTTTCTCTCTCTTACTACTTTCTCATATCTCGATGTGGTGAACACGACCGTGAGAGACTCATCAAGCCATTATTAACTATAATACCTACAAGTTGAGTTATGACATAATTTATAAAAAGTTAAACATCGAAGAATATCATTTATATTTAAATTATCAAAGCTTGCAATTTAAACTCTTAAGATTACCTTGGATTTAAGGAATGAACTAAGGAATGTAAAGGTGTGTGGATTTTAGTCCATCTTTCCACCAAGATTCCATTCACAATATCAAAAAACCTACAAGTATAATTATGAAACGATTCATATAAGTTCAAATATAATTAAAACTTTCAATCAAAACTCAATTATTTAACTAATAAATTCAATATACCTTGAATTTTCTCGTGAAGCTTTTGATGCCTTTCTTATAAATGGCTTCCTTTCACTTTTTTTCGATCATCGAATCCCACCACTCATAAATATTGTGAAGGCAAGGTTTGTCAGTGTCAGCTAAGAGAAGCATCTCATACATGGGAGCTGTAAAGCTGAGGATATAATCCACATCCATCCAAAAGTCTTCATTTAGGATTTTACCCTTACTTTTTTAGCTTTCTACTACATCATCTTCTTGATACATCTCCCCCATTCTTCACGAATAATTGCTCCAAGCCTCTTTTTATTGTATTAAATTGTTTAAGCATAACAATAGTTGAAGCAAAATGTGTATCGGCCACTGAAAGTAACTTTAACTTGCAATGATTATTAAACATTGATAATCTCATTGCATGATTCATAATGAAATTCTTGATGAAAGAGGCATCACTTGAAACCCGAGAGATCCAACCACATTATTCCATCACATCATCATATATTGGGTGTGTTGATCATATGTTCTTCAAAGCAAGATTGAGAGTATGAACCACACACGGGGTCCAAAAGATATGCCGAAACTTTGCTTCCACAATGTGTCCTACTGCTTTGCAAGCTACAACATTATCAGTTATAACTTGAACTACTTTTTGAGGACCAATCTCTTGTATAGTGTTAATCAACAAATCAACTATAAAGCATTTGTCCTTAGTCTCCCCTTCACCGTTTATTGCTTTCAAAAACATTGGCCCACCTTCTAAAACCACCATGATGTTAATAAGTGGTTTTCTTTGAGCATCCGACCATCCATCACTGCAAATGCTCACTTCTTTCTCATTCCAAGTCTTCTTGATCGGTTCCAATAGATTCTCAATATTGCTCTTCTCTTTCTACAATAATGTAGTTCTTAATGCATTATAGCCTAGTGGGACATAACCTGGAAGTTGACTTGCACTTTTAAAGGCACGAGCATATTAAGGATTTCTAGAAAAGTGAAAGACAACCCCCTCCTCCCCCCGTTGTAAAAACATCCCCAATTTATCTCGCATAACTATTTCATGTGCACCCATATTGAATGTTTTCTCAATTGATCCAATAGACCCCTTTCTCCTTTTTGGATCAATAGCACTAGCACTAGTAGAGGAATTCTCAAAATTAGATGCTGCAGCACTTGATGTGGGTAAAGGAACTTGCTTAAGATTAGATTGTTTCACCCTTTGTTCAACTTCCTCCATCACCCTTTGCATCTCAACTAAATTTTCATTCAAGCATTTTTAGTACAAGATGCAACCCCAACCCCTTAATTTTCTTACCAGGTGAGCCTTGACTCTATAATATGACTATCTATATATTTGTCTACAAAATTTGCATTTGAAAAGCAACATTTCCTCCCTTTACCCAATTATGCTTCTCAGGATCGTACCTCCATAATGGAGCATTGTCATCTTAATTATTTTATTGATCACTTGAAGGTTCAGAATTACTACTCATTGTATTATTCTGCAACATAAAAATAATAATAATCATGCATTTAAATTAATCTAAATTATTTCAAAGCCCAACCAATCTAATTTTTGGTTCATCCATAAACCCTAATTAAATTAGGCTAATTTCATAAAATTTGTATGTTTGCATTCATTGAAGTTCAAAATAAATTATAAGACAATCTAATCTAATTGTTATCCAATTCTTAATAAACTAAAAACTAAGAAGCATAAAAGGCACTAGGCAAAGTCGAAGAATAAATAAATAAACAAATGTTTGGCAATAAAGCATTATGGCACACTCTGGCACAACAATTTTCAAAAGAGAACATATATATATATATATATATAGCATATATATATATATATATATATATATATATATATATATATATATATATATATATTTTATTTAAAAGCTTGGAACATGAACACATTGTCTCGATCACAATATGTGCCACCATTTTCTCCATTCAGCCCAATCTTTCCCAACATAAAAATAATTAAATAATTTTGAAAACATTAATAATTTTATGATTTTATCTATTTTTTAAATCACTTGAGAATATGCATTTATTTATTTTTAGATTATTGGTGGAGCGGTGCTTCATGATGGATCCATCAAGTAAGATGAAAACACGGGAAGGAAAACCTTGGTTTCCACATTAGCTGCGTATCTCAATGCCCTAACTTACAAGGGGTTTCATGGTATGTAATGAATCCATTTATATATATATATATATATATATATATATATATATATATATATATATATATATATAAGGGAAGTCAGAGAAATCTTCAAAGATCGGGCTCAACACAAAGAAGACGCGCCCCAATAAATGCATCGATTTACCTCCTCGCCTCCTAAGGTACGCAACCCCTCCCCCTCTTCCTCTCTTATTCCCTTCTTCCCTTTCTTCTTTTTTCTTTCTTCTTCCTTCTTCTTCGTGTGACGAGTTCAGACAAAGATTGTCACGCCCTACCCGCCCGAGGAGAGAGGGGCGCTGACTGGATCGACTCCTTATCCGATTTTCCGTACTCAGGGCTCATTTCAATAAACAACCATATCGAATATAACTTGTAAAACTAACACCGTAGTGGTGCTTAAAAATGTCACAGATCTACATGCCTAAGTCTCATTTACTTGTACTTACACAAACTCCACTATTACAAAACTTTTACATTTATTTTCCAAACCAAAAATCAAAAACTTACATCAAGAGGACTCCTATCACGTGTCAGCCTCATGGCGCGAGTGCCCTGATGTTCTCTTCAAGATCTACACGGATGAAACACCCGCAAGCAAGCTTATAGCTTAGTGGAAAACAAATAACAGATATGACCACTTGAAGTGGTCCACAATTACAGGATACATATAACATAATGCATATGTCAGAGTTTACATATAACAGAATTTTATAACAAGGTTTTTATATAACATAATTCTTATAACGGAATTTTCATATCTCCCGTAGGAGTTCAAAACAGAGATCTTGTAATGTAAGGCACCATAGGGTACACTACAACGTAATCGATTTCTATGCTTATCACTCTTCATTATTCGTAGATTCTATCATATAAAGTTTACTCAGATGTACCCAAGAACAATGAATGAGGACAAGAAATAATAGGTACCCGAATGTACTGCGACAAGATTAAACAGAGGCATGTTTGCTCCACGTACGTAGGTGTCAGAAGCACAATGTAGGACTCGCCGTCACACTAAATGTAGACGTGTCTCCGCCCACATAATGTATGTCAGAGCATTAGCAGGAGCGGTCATCCACCAACAGACGTGGTCTCACACGCAATGCAGGTGCTCGTGAGCACAAATGGAGGAATGTCGTCGCACTAATCAGACATGCCTATTCATTCACTATCCGGTCTCCGACAGGCATACAATTATATATATTACTGAGCTTGTTATATTGTTCTTAAGACATTAGCAAATAAGGGGTGAGAAACAATGTATGCCCAACGATAGGATCAGAGCATTTTTCATATAACTTTTATATTTGTACGGACCCTTTCATTTTATGTTAGAATCCTCAATTAATCCAATTTTATGCCTAATTATCTTTCATTGAAAGTCCAAACAAAAGAGTAACAGATTCTAGAATTTACCGAAGAAAGAACAAAACTGGAACTGTAGCTTGGCCTAGGTGTAACAATGCTACGCCTAGGAGTAGAGGTTCGCCAGCGTAGCGAAACTTCGGGAAGGGGCCCTGGTCCGCTGAGCATGCACTCCTACGCCAGGCTGCACCCTGCGCTTAGGCGTAGGGGTGTTGTGCTGAAAACGAAAATGAACCAATTTTGGCCATTTTCACCAGAAATCATTCAACCAAAAACAAACCAACCTTCAAAATTGAACTTAAACCAACCCAAAAAACACATTTATTATGAGTTAGGGTTTTCCTAACCCAAACATAGACAAAGAGGGAGTTAGGTTAATTTCCTAACCTTAATATTCTTGTAATCTCTCCTAGCTCCTTTCTTCCTTTCTTCTTATTTGAACCATACTTGATCCTTGAACAAATGGAGAACAAGCAAACCAAAATTGGTTTTCTCTCAACCGTAGCCTAAGTCTCTATCTAAGCCAAAATGAGAAAATATCTTCTCATTCCAAGACCAGTTTTTGGTCTTATCCCCAATTTAGCTTAAGGCCATGCTCATTTATCACATTTTGACTTAATTTTCCCTTTGCATTTTAATCCTTCTATTTCATTCCATTTTCACTTCAAGTTATCACATTTCTACTTTAACATATCATCTTCTTATGTTATGACCTTTGGGTCATTAATGTCAAATTACCATTTCACCTTGATTCTTGTATTAATTCCGGTTTTTATCATCTTTCACTCTTAGCACTTAAATTTCGAAAATACTAATTTTACTTATATTAAGTACCCTAAACATGTAATAAAACTATTTGCAGTATAATTCGGGTGTTACAAAGATAGCCCTAATTTGAATTTATTTTTCAACAGTGGGATGAGATGAGATCACGATTCCCTTTGGGTGATGACTGATGAGTTCACAAAGACTTCTTTTTATGTTTTCATGAGAAAAAATATGCAATCTTTTGCTGGTGAAAGAAAAAAAACCGTAGGGTTGAAATTGATCGATCCTTGCCTGAAAAAAAAGAAAAAAGAGAAAAAGAATAACTTAGCGCACCTTTTCTCCCAAGACGCCTGTGATTAAGTCAAAGATGTCGATTCTAGCTGTCACTCACTCTCACTTCCCAGTCGACCAATTCAGTTTCTTGTGTGTGGTTTTTGTGTTTTTGAAGAAGAATCGTGTTTTTTACTCTTTGAGAAAGAAGAGCAAAAGCCAAAGTTAGGGTTTTTTTAAGCCCAAAGAAGAAAAAAGCCTATAAAATCTGTCAGTCGTGTCTCAACCGTGTCCAGCTGTGTCTCCATCATGTCCGAGCCGTATCCAAAGCCTTTGACCTACTATTTGGTCAACGATACGCCATGTGGCATATTGGACACATATCTGACGCGTGTCTGGTGTGTGTCCATGTGTCCACGTGTCCAACACACGGACACTCCACAATGTAGTCGTATCCGTGCTTCAGAGGTTCCAAGCATGTGGAGCCCATAATATATGTAGAATAATGTTCGTAGAATTAGGTAGAAGATGGCCAAATTTGTGTAACATTTTGAGTCCAACTTTCTACATTCATGATTTACCCTAGAATTATGTCGTATTGTCGTGAATAATAGGGAAGAGTTGTGTATATGGAGAATGGACTATTCATATTGCTTAAACTAATTTAGAGTTGGTTGATAAAGGATTTTAAAAAGCTTTAACCTAAAAGGAAAACTAATATTGCTAATCAAAAAAACATCCCGTCTTTCATTTCCTAGCAATGCAGGTACATTTGTCTTAAATTTGATGGAATGTATTTAATGCGTAAGATGTAGAAGATAAGCAAAATGCAAAATCATTTGAGTTATAGGAAGGAAAGGATCCAGGAATATCTATAAACCATCCCTATGGCCGAGGTCAACCACAAATTGTGGCTATAAACCATCCTTATGGCCGGGGTCAACCACAAATCACAGTTATAAATCATCCCTATGGTCGAGGTCACCCACAAACCGCGGCTACAAACCATCCCTATGGCTGGGGTACTCAACCGTAAACCGCAACTATAAACCATCCTTGTGGCCAGGATCAACCACAAACCACAGCTATAAACCATCTCTATGGTCGAGATCAACCATAAACCACTATTATAAACCTTCTCTACGGCCGAGGTCAACCACAAACCACGACTATAAACTATGCTAAATTGCTAACCAATTGAAGAGCCTATAGCCGCGGTTTATGAAGTGGTCTTGTCTATAGGATTTCTCCACACCACCTATGGTCATGTCATGTTGCGGTTGTCTTCATCCGCAACTATATTTTATAGCTGCATTATATACCACTTTTAGCCAAGGTCGATGACCACGACTAAAGGCATTCTTCCTCATAGTGTGTTTCTTCTCCCTATGCAGACTGTTAATCAGAAGCTTTTCCCTCTCAAACATCTCTGGATCTAGCCATATATAAGAAGGATTTGCATCCCCTCTTCTATAACAATGATGACCCATGAACCATAACCATTCCTTTACATTGATAATTTAACAAAAATCAAAAATCAAAACTTACTCTTAAATCACGAACAGAGAAGAATCTCCTACTAAGGTTTCGCTTCCTTCCAACACGTCCACATATTAGCTTTTAACCCACAATAGCAAAACAATCCATGTTCTTTGTAATCCCTATCATGGTAGCATCTTCTTGTGAAGCTTGAGGATAGTGCAGAACTATATTCCATGGAGGATAAGGGAGAATTTGGCGTTTCGAAATAAATCATGGAGGAAATTGGGGAGAGATGAAACAATTAGGGAAGCAAAACTAACAATTACATATAGCAATGTAAATAGGGTTTCACGGAAGAAATGAAATAAACGAAGAAAAAGAAAGCAACATTAGGGTTTCAATTCATAATTAAGGGGGAGAATTTTGGGGGTGAGAGAGCTTAAGGATCAAACTGATGGGGAGATTGAGGGTATCTGGGTGGGTAGAGGGTAGGGATGAGGGTAATTTCCTTGGCCATTAAAATATTTTAGTTTAATGAATCACGTGTACATTTTCCATGTAAGCTAAAAAATGCATGTAATGGGTGCCACGTAGCTTAACGCTTTGTTTGTCTATCTAATAATCATATCAATATAGGTATAAGTGTGTTACAGTAGAAACATTAGGGGTATGGTTAGACCGAAAAAAAATTTAGTGACTAGATTGAACATATGGTCAAACATCAAGGGCATTTTTGCACCTTATCCTGTAGTTAATATAATTATAATTTTTTTGTGAAATATATAATTATGAATTAGAATAATATAGTAGAAGCAAGATTAATGTATTATAAATATAAAATTGTTATTGCATTAACAAGAGAGAGAATAAATCATATAGGAAATAAGATATTATTGAGAGGGGGTCAATTATATGGTTCCAAATAATACTTGATCTATCTCGCCTTGAGACTTAGGATTCAAGGGGTAAAGGTGGGGATTGACACACAAGAGAATCGGGATCAATCTTTTGTAAGAACAAAATACTATAACGTAATATATGGTATATATATATATATATATATATATATATATATATATATATATATATATATATATATATATATATATATATATATATATATATATATATATATATATATATTCCTCTTAAGCTTGTTACACAAGATTAAAGGGAAATAAACTTTCTGTGCTCCTAGTTATTTACATGTATTTTATTAAAAATTATGGAAGTGGAAGAAGTGAATTAATTTTATAGGTAAGGGAAGAATTGAATCCGGTCTATACAGGAAATATTTTGTGTAGGTCCTATCCCTGGTTACATTGGATTTGAGGGATAATAAATTCTCTGTTCCAATACTCCTTGATTTGTTCACTTTCAAGTTTGAGAGTTCATCCGTTGAGAGAAAATGCCAGATAAGCTAATTAACTAATGTCTGAATAAACTGTAAGATTATGGTCCATAATGATTAAGTTTTAAATTTTAAAATTTTAAAACTTTGAATTTCCCACATTTGGAAATCCACCTCTTCAACATTATTTAAACCTTGCAACTCTTTGGAGAGACTAGATGATGACCTGAGTCTCCATAACAAAGACGCACTGTAAAACTTTTGGGTTCCTAAGCCTACTCATCTATTCAAAAAAACTTACCACGTGTTTTGATTAAGAAGGGTTTGAAAAAACCAAAGGTGATTTCATTTTGGTAATTCAGTTTTAACAATTCAATTTTCCAATTTCGGTTTCTCTATTTCCTTAACAATGGCTGGAGATATGCTTTTCTGTTCGCTTCCTCATATGAACTGATCCTATTCTGATTTTGTTTTATATGATGAGATTGTTTAATCATTGATTTTACATAAATGTTAGAACCTTAATTTGGTTGTTCTGTTAAAGTACTCTAGCTAAACTGAATATTATATTTCATCGTAAATCATAATACTAATAAGGTGTGCTTTAATTCTAGTAAGAATCTTATGTCTCAGAGTTGTCTTTCTCATACTTTCTAGGTAATTCATTAGAAAACAAAGTACTTTGCATTAAAATGTGTAAAAAAATAAAAATTAAGTGCTTGTTTGGTTATTGTTTTTGAAAACATAATGAATATCATTTTGAGGGTCTTTCTCATACTCTCTAGGTAATTCATTAGAAAACATAGTACTTTGCATTAAAATGTGTAAAAAATAAAAATAAAGTGCTTGTTTGGTTATTGTTTTTGAAAACATAATGAATATCATTTTGAGGGTTTCTAAAAATTGTTTTTGTTATCTAAATTTAGTATTTTATGTGTTCTTCGTATTTTAAACCAAGGGTATCACCTTGTTTTTCAAAAAAAAACATTTTCCAAAATCTATAAGGCCCTAAAATACTTATTGGTAAAGTAGGTTCTAAAGCTCAAAATGAGGCCCACTCCAAGCCCAACCCAAGCCCGTTTTTAGAAGGGTTCGACCATAGGCTTCATTTTAGACTTGACCCGTAGGATTTTAGGCCCCCCATAAGCCTGCCCTTTAGGCTCACCTTGATAAGCCACCCCTTATTCCTATATTGTTTTTTTTTAAATACATTTTGTAACTCTATTTATAATATATATTTTATTAAAAATTTATTATATAAGTAAAATATAGGTACAATTTAATTGGTGCATTAAATTTTAAGCAAAATAAAAATGGTTAAAATTAATAAATAAAATAAAAGCCCTTTATACCTATTCATCTTGGGCCCATTAGGCCTACTCCCACCTTGAGTCTGCGGACTAAGCCGTTGTGCCTTAAAAATACAAAATTTGGCTGACCGCTGTCACACTACAAGAAAAGTACCAAACAGAATAAAATTCTTCCAAGATATTTAAAAAAATAAAGATAACAGTATTTTGGGTCTTATGTTAAATCTTACAAGCAAACCAAATTTAAAAAGAGGCCTATTATTTAATCTAGGATGCCTCCATGATTGCCTTGGGTCAGCCTTCTTGCTCTTTTACTATTTACACTTATAATCATGATTTTCTTCTGTTATTAACCAGATGTATCTCCCATTTGACAAGTCATCAAAGAATACAATTTGGACAGCACTACTCTGAAAAGTAGGCCCCACACATGGAATTTGGGCAAGAGCAGCAAAAACCCTGCAGGTAATCATATTTGTCTCCATTCTAGCTATGATCTATTCTATGTCTCATGTCCGTATCTAAAACCATGTCTTTAGATCTCACCCTTTCGAAAAAGTGAGTGGAGAAGAAGAAGACGACGCAGAAAAAGTAAAGAAAAACCCATGGTAGCAGCATTGAGTCCGTCACGGTTTATAATATTTCCAGCTATTTTCTTCCTCATCATTCTCATCCCTTTGTATCTGTCACCCATAAATCGAAACAGAGGTATCCTCCTCCTCCTCCTCCTCCGTTTGTGATGGAGCATGGAGTAAGCCCTAATATGGGCCTAAACGACATAAGTAAAACCAAGCTCCAAATTTACGAATTTTATTACTATTAATTATTTATTTAATTATATTTTTAGATTTATCCATTAGTGCTTTGGATTTATCTATTATGATTTTTGGATTTATTTATTAGGATTTTTGGATTTATCCATTATGATTTTTGGGATTATCTATTATGATTTTTGTTTATGTTTATAAATAACACCTTATGTTATTATTTTTGATAGACTTGATTAATATTGAAAACTTGAGAATTTCATTTCGTTTATTTTATTCACTTTCTTTTTTAATTTTATTATTCGTAGCCGAGTTACATCAATTTGGTATCATAACCTAACTTCGATCCGAGATCAAGTTATTATTCCTATAATCAAGCAAAACTTCATTCCGCGATCCGCTGTAAGTTTTGATTTTCAACCATAACCCACAGGTCCCAAATTTTCAACCAACGCCGTCGGCCGGCCACGCCGCCACCGCTAGGGCTTGGAGCTCCGCGACCTTCGAAGCCTAGCTATCACCGTCTATCCTCCTTTTTTTGTAGCGATCTCAAAGAGAGAACCAAGCACCACCGCCGCCCCTGGAGTAGCGAGTCAATAAAGCACAGCCACCATCTCCGTAGCCTTCCAGGAAGTCAAACCTTGATTTGACTTACAAGTCCATAACTTTTTATAATACTCCATCCAACTATTAGACACTGATGTAACAAATCCTTTTGATTTGTCCACACAAGTCTCTTTCCCGTGGATACGAGGATATAGTCACGTCACTTTGTGGTTTTTCATGCCCTTAATTCACAACCGATCCCGACATCGCTTCTTACAGTTTCAATTTTTCGATTGTTCCTTAACTGAAATTATTGTCACTGCTTCATCAAAGCTCGCCAGGCTCGACGGTGCGCCTAATCTCAGCGTAACCGCGGCGAAGCCTTAAAGCCACCGTTGCTTTTCTTGCCTTCAATTTAGCAAGTTCTGGCCCTATCTGAATAGGAGGGCTTCTAAAGAGAGCATCCTAGGGCTTTATATTGGCAACTACCTGCAGCTTCCCTTGCCTTGGTTGCATCGATCTACCCATCCCAAGCTGCCATTGCCTGTCTTCATAGTTGTTGCACAGAACTTTTGATTCCTGGGATTATTGTGCCACATTTACTGCTGGAATTGCACACTTTCCTTTGATTCCCTTGCAACCTCGCTAAGGAATTGTAGGCGTCTTAAAGGTTTTTTAACGGGTACATTTTCTTTTACTTTGAAAACCCAGTTAATATTCGTGATATTTAAGCACATTTTGTTTGATTGTTTTAGGTTCCTATTTATTTGATAGAGCATAAAGCGTATTAAAAAAAATATATTACTTTTGTTTTTTTAGTTATTCTTTCGTGACTCGTGCAATCTGTGATATATAATTACATTACATTTTTTTTTTAGATTTGTGTTTGTTGCATTAACATATAGTTTATAAATTTCTTTGAGCCCGATGGAATTTTAGATTTATCTCAAAGATGTCAACTACCAAAAGTGATATTATTGCATTTTTCTCTTCACTTAACCCAAATGATCTTAATCGAGAGACTAAACACTTCACTTAAGACTACAAGCTTTATCTCAAGATCTAAAATGATAAATCTAATTTAGATAATTCGCCATCATGATACCAACAACGCACAATTTGATTCCGTCACTGCATCGGTAAGTAATTTAAATTCAATGTGTGGTCAATGATTTAACACAACTGGGCCCTCGAACAACAAACTTGGGCTTAAATAAATAAAAAAATGGACTTTGCTTTAAACATCCGAGGTAAACATGAGATAGGTGACTATGTTGATGAAACTGTTAGGAAACACGTCGGGTCACCACACACTGGGGGTTTAAGTCCTTCTAGAGGTTCACATCAATCTGATGAATTCGTAAATGGTTTGCATGACAATTTGGGTAAAATGAACTTGGGTAGTCATTCAATTGCTCAACCTCACAATAAGGTTGCTCTACAACCAGAGACCCTTAATAACTTTAGTGGATCGATTTCAACCTGCTAATGTCCACTTCCCATTAGATTACCAACCACCAAGGCAAACTTACTCACCAAATCCAGTGAGAGAAGATGTCGCTCCTCAGCGATACCGGCTTAGGGTTAGTGGTGTTTGGGGTAGAGATCAGGATAGGCAGGTTAGACAACCTCAAAGAGACATCACAAAAAAAGTTAAGGTTAGTGCTCCTGAATTTGATGGTAGAATGGATCCTAATGTTTTCTCTGATTGGTTAGTTGCTATTGAGGAATATTTTGATTGGTATGAAATGATTGATAGTGAACGGGTTCGGTTTGCTAAAATGAAATTAACCAATTCAGCTAAGATGTACTGGCAAAATGTGTTGCAAGACATGCTTCGTCTGGGTGAACCACCCATCACCCAATGGGTTGTTATGAAAGCAAAGTTGCAAGAAAAGTACATTCCTCCATCATATAAGAGTCAATTGTTTTCCACCATGATTAATCTAAAACAAATGACTCTTAGTGTAGCTGAATATTCTGCTAAATTTGAGGAAGTTAGACTTAAGTGTAGTGAGTTCCATGCTGAGGACCAATTTGTTGTCTCTACTCGCTTTGTTAATGGTCTCCGGTTCGACATTCAACGAATGGTTAGATTGCATGCTCCACACACTGTAGAGGATGCATACCAAAAAGCCTTAGAAGTCGAGAAGTTCAATAGACCTTCCTCTTTTGCATACATAGGCCAGTCTAAGTCATCAAACAAGAATATTTCATGCCTAATAACATTAGGAGCAAAGCCGTCTAGTCATGTGAATACTCTTCTCTTGTTGCTTCTCCTATTGAGTCTAAGGCTAGTCATTCATCGACAGTTCATTATAAGTGTCCATCATAAGGGTCATATCAAGGCTCTCATTGTCCCCAACGTGCATTACATTAGATGTTGAACAAAGTATTTTTGAGAATGAAGAAGACCAAATTATCGATCCTTAGGATTATTCCGTGATGAAGATGATCTTCATGAAGATTGCATAAAGATGCGTGTGTTGGTGGTTCGAGGTGTGCTATCCACAATTGTAGATAATGATCATTGGAAGCGCACTAGTATTTTTCACACGTCATACAGAGAGGAGATAAGAAATGTAAGTTAGTGATCGATGGGGGGTAGTTCAATGAATGTGGTTTCTAAGGATGCTGTTAAATTGTTAAACCCGAGTAGAACCACATCTAAAATCCATTTAGAGTAGTCATGAAT
Organism: Tetrastigma voinierianum; assembly: GCA_016808115.1. Classification (NCBI taxonomy): domain Eukaryota; kingdom Viridiplantae; phylum Streptophyta; class Magnoliopsida; order Vitales; family Vitaceae; genus Tetrastigma; species Tetrastigma voinierianum. The sequence goes on along the minus strand of JAEQBH010004850.1, from coordinate 74,396 downwards.
GACCATACTTTGCCTATCACTCAAAGGTGTCTCAATTTATTCAAACGGGGATTATAAGGATGAAATCTATCAGGAGGTGCTACCCATGGATGTTACCTATGTTCTTTAGGCCGCCTTAGCTTTATGATCTTAATGTTACCAATTTTGGTAAAGATAACATTTATTCCTTTAAGTACAAGGATAAGAACATTATTTTGTGACCTACTAAGCCTAAAGATTGCAATGGTAAACGTGACATCTCTAAACTTCCTGAAAGGAATTTGCATATTTTAAAATGTAAGAAGTTTGAGAAAGAGGGATTTGAGATTGGTCTGTGCTTAGCATTAGTGGCAAAAGAAGTCTCTCCCGATTCTTCTATCATCGATGTTCCTTTGAAGTGAAGAATTTGCTAGATGATTTTGTTGATATTGTGCCCGATGAGTTGCCTAGTGAACTAACACCTTAAGAGACATTCAACATGCTATAGATTTTAGTTCCGTGTTCAACCGCTCTAACCTTCCACATTATAGGATGAATCCTAAAGAGAGAGAGTGAGTTTAATAGGCAAGTAAAAGGACTTTTAGGAAAGAGGGATTTGTTAGGCATAGCCTAGTCCTCAGTGCAAAGGCTGCCTTTGTTGACACCTACAGCATGGATCTTGAGAATGTGTGTGGATAGTAGAGCCATCAATAAGATCAAATAAATATAGATTTCTCATCCCTCGCCTTAAGGATATGTTGGACCTATTAGCTGGTTCTAGTTGGTTCTCTAAGATAGATTTGCGTAGTGGTTATCATCAAATTCATGTTAGGCCAGGAGATGAGTGAAAAACTGCATTTAAAACACAAGATGGTTTGTTTGAGTGGTTAGTCATGCCTTTTAGTTTATCTAATGCTCCTAGTACTTTCATGAGAGTTATGACCCATGTCCTGCAGCCTCTCATTGGTAAATTTCTGGTGGTCTACTTTGATGACATATTGATCTATAGTCAATCCAAAGAAGAGCATTTAGCACACCTAAGACAGGTTTTTCTCACTCTTCGCGAGGCCAAGCTTTATGTTAACCTTAAGAAGTGTTATTTTATGCAACCACATGTGCTTTTCTTAGGCTTTATTATGTCTGAACATGGCATTTCAGCTGATCCCGAAAAGGTTAGAGTTATTAGGGAGTAACCTGAACCACAATCTATCACCGACACTCGTAGTTTTCATGGTTTAGCTTCTTTTTATAGGAGATTTATAAGGGGATTTAGCACTATTATGGATCCTATCACCGAATGTTTAAAAAATAAGGAGTTTCAATGGCCTAATGTCGCTAGCCGTGCATTTAGAGAAATCCTCAAGGCTCGAATGATCGAGGCACCAGCTTTGAGATAACCCGATTTTACTAAAGTTTTCGAGGTTGCTTCGTGGATGGCATCAAATAGGTATTTGGTGGTGTCTTGAGTCGGTCAAATTCTATAGCTTTCTTTAGTGAAAACTCAATGATGCTAAAAGACATATTCTACATATGATAAAGAGTTTTATGCTATAGCGCAGTAGCCTCATGGAGTTTTATTTGTCACATCGAATTTGTGTTGTTTTCTGACCACCAAGCTTTAAGATATTTAAACTCACAAAAGAAATTGAATGCTCGACATGCTAAGTGGGTTGAATTTTTGAATGAATATTCTTTTGTGATTAATCATCGTTCTAGTATTGAAAACAAAGCTACTGACGCACTTAGTCGATTAATTGTTACACTTCATCGTATGAGTGATCATGTCATCGGGTTTGATAGATTGAAAATGAGTATTCTGCATCCTGACTTTGGTACTATTTATAATGAGAGGTTGGGTAATGGTAACCGCCAAGAGTATCTGGACTTCCTCGTTGAAAATGGTTATTTATTTAAAGTGACTAAATCTGTAGCGCATTCCCTGACATCATTTAGGATTTATTAATTTCGGGAGATGCATGCATGGTTTAGTCGACATTTTGGGAGGGATAAAACTATTGCATTGGTTGAAGATAGGTTTTATTGGCCTTCTCTCGAAAATGGATGTTACAGGATAGTTGCACAATGCGTAACATGTCGGAGAAGCATAAGAAACAAAACACCGGCTTAAATACTCCTTACCTGTCCCTCATGAACCTTGGAAAGATGTTAGTATGGACTTTGTCTCTCGGATTGTTCAGACGGCTAGAGTGACATGATTCTATTTTGCTATTGTTGACAGATTTTCTAAGATGGCACATTTTATTCCACATGTAACAAACCAATGATGCTTCACATGTTGCTAAATTGTTTTTTAGAGAAGTTGTTAAATTGCACGATTTGCCTTCCACCATTATATCTGATAGGGATGTGAAATTTGTTAGCTATTTTTGGAAAACCCTTTGGAAATTGTTTGACACTACTCTAAAATTTTCATCTGCTTTTCATCCTCATACTGATGGGCAAACTGAGGTTGTTAATCGTAGTCTGGGTAATATGCTTAAGTGTTTGGTTGGGGTAAAACAAGGTGTTCGGGATTTAATTTTGTCAACAAATAGTTTGCTTATAATACCCTAACCGCTCAACCGGTAAAAGTCATTTTCAAAATTGTTAATGGCTACTCACCCCAAGACACCTATTGATCTCTTGCTCCTTTACCACTTCACATGCGTGTATTCAACCTCGCGTAAAACTTTGCAAACACATCCATGACTTACATGCCGAGATTAGGCTTAAAATTTTCTCTAAGTAATGAGGAGTATAAATCGGTCACGATGTGCATCATAGATCTAAAGAATTTAATGTTGTGACTATGTTATGGTTCGCCGTCCCGAAGAATTCCAAAACGTTTTCAAAAACAAACTTTATGCAAGAGCCATGGGCCCTTATTCTATCATTCAGAAAAATGGGATCTAATGTATCTTCGATTTGCCTAATGACATGGATATTAGCCCCTCGTTTTCAATGTAGAGGACTTGTTACCTTACTAAGGCACTGAGCCTTCTACTTTGCCTCTAGCGTGTTCAAGTAGTGAAACTAGCAAATGTGCACCCAAAGATGCCTTTCAAGTATAATTTTCTAAGGAGACGCATGGGATTATTATCCTTGATGACGAGTTCGTGACTTCTAAAGATGGTGGGTTTCGTCGTTTCCTTATCAAATGGCATGGTCGTCCTAATTCTGATGCTACTTGGATACAGGAGGATGATCTTCGTCATTTGGATTCTTCATTGTTGGATTGCTACATTTCCTTCACTTCTTCTCGGAGTCGAAGTTCTTTTCAACTCCTCGGAGGGAACGACGCTAAGATTTTAGCAGCCCTTATACTGCCTAAACAGATAAAACCCGTTCAAATTTAATAATTTTATTACTATTAATTATTAATACTGTATTTTTGGATTTATCCGTTAGTACTTTGGATTTATCTATTAGATTTTGATTTATCTATTGCATTTTTGATTTATCTGTTGCGATTCGGGACATCCATTAAGATTTTTGTTTCTGTGCTTATAAATAGCACCTTATGTTATTATTTTTGGTAGACTTGGATTAATATCAAAACTCTTTGAGAATTCTCATCCCGTCATTTTATTCGCTTTAATTTTATTATTATTCGTGAGCCGAGCCTACACGCCTTGACGACTACATCAGTTTGACGACTCCTCTTTCTCAGTTAAACCTTTCAGAGACCCTTCAAACCTCACAACCCCCGTCTCCATTGCCGAATATTAATGATTCTGCTGATCATGGAGCCAGTTCAACTAACAAGATTAGTGTTGCCTTTTTTTTTTTTTGCGAGTGTGTCATAATCGGCTACTTCAGCTTTCATTTCCGTTCTGTTCTGTTTTGTTTTTTTCTTTTCTTGATGAGTGCAATTTTGCAGGAGGAAAGGAGTCCTGTGGAGAGGATTGAAGATGGTCTGGCGAGAGACAGAGAGGCGATACGTAAGGCGATTCAGACGAGGAATTATACTTCGGGAAAGGAAGAAACCTTCATCCCTAGAGGAGTCGTCTACAGAAATCCTTATGCATTTCATCCCTAGAATCAACTTGTTTTCTATGTTTTTCTTGATCTTCTTATTTTTTAGGACAAAAAAAATAATTTTCAAATTATAAACAAAAAGATTGCTAATAATTATATTTTTTTACATTTATTCACTTTACATTTTACAATGATTGAGATGATATCCCTTCCCACATATTTGTAGAGGGAGATCTCATGGGTTATTTTTTCTTTTTATTTTTTTACTTCAAAGCTAATTATAGAATTATTAAGAAATGATTAAATAAATAAAAATTTTAAACTAATCTTAATTTGATTGTAGTTTCATAAGATATAATGAGTTTAAAATTAAACATATCAATAAGAAGGATCGTTGAAGTAAAAGGTACATTTTAGGAGTGACCTTGGGAATCAGAAACCTTAATTAACGTTTAAACATATTTTCCTAATTAAAACAGGGTAATTGGCAAAATTTTAGAATTGAAAGAATGTTTTAAAAGGGTTTTACAAAGTGTGTACCAAAAATATACACTATTATTGAATTTATATTTCAATTCTAATTAATTATTCATAAAAACATTTCCGACAGTGTTTTAATTACAATAATCAATTTATAGAGTACCTTTCATTTTCTTTCATCAAATAAACAAATGGTGGTAAAAGATTAACCTTTCACTTTATTTATTTAAAATTTATTTAAAACTAAAAGGAAATGAAAAATATTTAGATTTAAAAGTTATTGTTATCGGTTCGGGTTATGTACTTACAAGAGCTGTCAAGAAATACTTGAGCAAACTGTGGGGATGAATTTAGAAACCAAACCTAGGCAATATTGGTATAAATCTGAACATAATTTTATGGATATATTTAATCATTTAAGGCAAAATATCATGGTTCAAAATTATTATGCATCAATAGAATAACAACGGATCCTCTTCACGTTTTATATAGAGAGAGGAGAGAACTGTTGTTACACAGATTGTTCATGTTATGGTCATAATAATTGCAAGGACCGATAATATTTTAGAATTAATCAAAAACTTTGCTAATCATAATTGCACAAACTATTACACTCAAAAATTGAAAATATTTTTGTTTGGAAAAAATTGAATATATTCTAAAATATTATATCAATGAATACAGTAATTTGTATGAGTGAAGGCCCCAGTTCAAATGATAAAAGAGGGTTAGAAGGATATCCTAAACTCGAGTCCTTATAAGAATAAAATACTATTACAAGATATTGCAAAGTAAATAGATATAAAAACAGGGTTGAGTAATAAAAAACTTGTTATCATATGAGAACGAGTTTTACACCGTTAGATGGTGATTTTATTTCTTAAGATCTGTGTTTTTTCAAACAAAATTTTAATCTACACAGATCTCAAGAAATAAAATGATAATTCAGTTTATACTCAAAGAATAATTTTATTTATTAAGATCTGTGTTTTCTCAAATAAAATTTTAATCTACATAGATCTCAAGAAATAAAATCATCATCTAACGGTGTAAAAATTGTTCTCAGAACGAGCTTTTTATAACCGAACGCATAACAAAATAGCAAATTGTTCAATTGAATCAATTTGACATTTGGCACAATTATTTTAAATAAAATAATAAAGAGTCACATTGAGATGGAGAAAGATTGGAAGATACGAAAGCATTACCTATGAGAGCAACCCCGATGCAATGACGCACTGTAAAGAAATGAACATCTACGACGAGAGCACCATGGACGAGTGTAGAAAGTGGAAAGAGCCGCCTTTATGGGCCGGTCATCCGTAGGAGGCGAATGTGTTTTACATCCCAATGAGTATAGCTAGAATCGTTCATTTTAAGTGTACGAGCCCCACACTACGAGGGTCAATGGATTCTGCCAACCGGTCACCACTATATCCAATTCCAGCTCTAATTGGTCCCTATTGGAACAGAAGTAATGGCGCCGACCATTTCTTGCTTTCTTGTCATGATTGGGTGGGTACTTACGTTTCCTCCTCCCTTTCCCTTCTTTTTTAATTTTATTATATTTGAATGACCTGCATTTTGTTGGATCCTACCCGAAAATTTTCCTCTAGTCACCACATATCCTATTCGTGTTGCGAGGATCCCATTTTGAAAATCATTTTATAAGCTCTAAAAAATGAAAAACTGAAACACATTTGGCCCTTCTCATTGTTTTTTGTTACAGTTTTTAGACACCAAAGAGTTTGGGCATGTATTTTAGGATTTTATAAATTTTTTTTTATCAATAAGGATATTCCAATTCTCACGTAGAAAAATTGTGAATGGTTGAAATGGCAAGCACCGGATGTTTCATCTCTAAAGCCTGATCTATACAAACATTTCATCCAAGCCCTGTGCAACACCAACACCTTTGAAAGGTTCCAACCCATAAGAGACATCTCCATCCAAGAAATCAACATACCCCCCGGCAAGCTCGGTCCCACCCACCTCGACCAGCCCCCTAACAAGCGCCCCATCCTCTCGTTCTTCGGCGGCAGCGCCCATGGCTACGTTCAAAGTGTTCTATTCAACTACTGGAAAGAGAAAGACGCCGAAATCCAGGTTTTCGAGCGCCTCCCCCATAATTGAAACTACACTAATTAATGGGTGACAACAAGTTTTGCCTCTTTCCCAGTGGGCACAAGGCTGCCAGTCCTGGTGAATCGTGGGAAGCCACGCTGCCGGTTGTGTGCCCATGATAATTTAAGCATCACTACTCCTTGTCGTTCAACGATGTTCTTGATTGGAGCAAGTTTTCGTTAATTATTACTTATGATAAGATACCGGAAATCAAGAAGATATTGAAAGCGATTCCGACGGAGACGTATTTGAGGATGCAGAAAAGGGTGAAGCAAGTGCAGAGGCATTTTGTGATAAACCGGTCAGGGAAACCCTACGATATGCTTCATATGATTCTTCATTCGTTGTGGTTGAGACGCATTAATGTTAGGTTGTCGTCTTGATATCATTTTTTTTTCTTTGGTCTTCAATTTGTTGTGAAGTGATGGGTTGTGGAATGGCTTAATTGAATTGTGAATTTTTTATTTTATAATTTGAGAATAATTGTTTATAGGAATTATAATTAATTTGGAGATGTTATTTGTTGATTTTTTTTTTTTTTTTTTGTGAATAGTTAGTTGTTGAAATTCTTGTGTACTTCGTTCAATTATGAATGTTTTATGGTTTTAAATCTTATTATTCTCATGTAACTTTTAAAAATTGTGTGCTCCCTTTATTACTCAGTGAAACCTTAAGGACTAAAGCAAGGTAATGTTGCAATCACTTTTTAAATTAAAGAAAGTAAAATATTTTCACTTCTTTAAGCAAATTAATTTCTACTATTTATAAAATAGGAGTTCATACAAGTAAAGAATAGGATTTATATCATCTTCTTTTTTATTTTATGTGGATTGATAGAGTCATTTTATTCTTTATAAACCAACAGTACCATCCAACTCAGCATTATCATCTAATTGCTTATTAATAATTTTTGCACATGCTTGATCATTCCTTAGTTTTTATGTCTTGATTGGGTATGTGCCAATACATTTGCAAATTTGAATTTATCAGAAGATTGTTGCATTGAATATCAAGGGTAGAGTTCCCCACTAATCCCATGGGTTGAAGGGTGACACTTCGAGATACATCATTTCTTTTTATTATTATTAGATGATAGCGTTGCTTATGTTATATATAATCATCATGCGTTTGAATTTTGTTAGAAATAATGAAAAAACGATTTATAATTACACACACCTTGGCTAATCTTATGAAACTTGAAGTTAACAATCGAATAAATCCTCCATGATGACAACCTCCACCTCGGGAAGGTTTGAAGCCTCATTTCCAGAAGTCGACCAACCCCCTAACGAGCGTATGATCCTCCCCTTCTTCCCTGGTGCAATCCAAATGGCCTACATATCCAAAAAAAAGTCTTATTCAAGTATGGGAAAGGCAAAGATGAGAGAACCCAAGCCTAAGACCACCTTAATTATATAGTATATACGACCACCTAAGGTTATCTTATTCAAGTTTTGGAAAGGCAAAAATGGCCAAATCCATTGGTTGTGTGGTTGTGCCTTGATAGGGTTTGAAAATAGGCACGAAGGCCCACTCATCAAAGCCCAAGGAAAAGGCAAGCCCGGTGGAACGCCCGAGGCCTTGGCGTCGGCCCAGAAAAGAAGCCCAATTTGTTCGCCCCAAGAGCCAATAGCATGGACAATGTGAGAAGCTCATATCCTGCAAATCAAACCAAATCATATCAGTAAGGGAAGTAAGATAATTCCTAACAAAGACTTATCCTCTAAATCAAACCAAATCTCACCAATAAGGGAAGTAGGATAATCTTCAATAACCGCTTCCTCATTATCCCTTAATAATCCGATAGCGATAAAGGCAGAAAAATACCCTAGCCAATGGGACAGATCCTTATCACCATCCAATTGGGAAAAACACATGCTATAATACTAAAGAATTTCATCTGCAGGAAAGAGGAGTCCTAACGGGCCCGTATTACCGACCAGCCCAACGATAGTTCCAGCTCCGCCGATTCCAGCACGCCCAACCCGCCCGCTGAAAAAGGCATCATCGCTGCGTCGCTCAGGAGAACGACAGCCTTTGCATAAATAAAGTTGATCTCTCGCCATCACTTCAGATCAACTCTAACACAAGAAGTGAGCAACGCCAACTTCCAAGCGATGCGTGACTACCAGCGACGGGTAAAAAGCAGCTCTCTCGCTGCTAGAAACGTGCAAGCCAACACGAATGAGGTAGAGGCACTCCGCCTCACCAACCAACGCCTGATAAGAGAGTTAGAGCAGCTCACTAGACAAATGCAACGCCCACGTGAGGTGCGACAAACACAAGAAGGCCACAACATATCCCCTCGTGAAGGGTAACCCCCCGTTGGCACTCCCCAAGGCGCTGAAACGGAAGCAGAATCAATCCAAGCCAGGGGGCAAGGATCACACTTAGCCCCAGAACATGAAGGCGACGAGGCCACACTCGGGGGGCACGCCGGAAACCAGGAGCTAAACCCCCCTCAGCAAGGAATAAGAGAGCGATCATGGGAGCAGAGGTTCAAGGGCCCCAACAAGAACCAAACAAGACGAGGGAAGCTGCGGAAGGTGCGAGCCCCGACTCCATGGACACCGGCCAAGTAAAGAACCGGGAAATTCCTCGCTCACGAAAGGTGCTCCCATTTTCCTCTTCCGGCCGGGTTCGGGATGCCACAAATGTAGTCACGCTCAATGGCGCCAGAGATCCCGTCGATCATCTCAACACTTATAAGAATCAAATGGAGCTACATAGGTATCAGGACACTCCAGGCGGCTTAGCTTCGCTATAACATTAAAAGGCCCACACACGTGGGTTTAATAGCTTCCACCGGGCTATCGATCTCCTCATTCAGAGAGCTTTCCATTGCGTTCGTCTCCCACTTCATCGAGCCGTAACATACAGAAGTCAGCTATCACCTACTCGACCATAAAGCGTGAGTCGCAAGAAAGCATGAGGTCTTATGTCCAGCGGTTCAATGCTGAGTCATTGAAGGTAGATATACCCGACGAGAAGTTCGCTATTACCGCATTCATCGCTGGATTAGGAGTGCAATCAAAAGACTTGATGTTTTCCATCTCCAAGAATCCTCAGGCAAGCATGGTCGAGGTGCTCGCCAAAGCGGAGAAGTACATTAATGACAAAGAAGCCCTCATATCCAAAAAAGGAAGCTCGTCTACCCTTAAGGAGAAAAGCGGGACTGGCCAGTGACAAGGACAGAGCCCTAAGAGACAAAGAAACCGGGAAGGGTCCCCGAAGACAAACAGAGAACGGTCCTCGAAAAGGCAAGGAGGCCTCCGAGATCGCCTAGGTCCGCCTTAGCCCGACCCGCAACAAAGAATATTCACTCAAATAAGCTTCACCCCGATCGGCCCCTCGTTGTCGCAGGCCCTCATGAGGCAATAACAAGAAACAAGCTTCGAGATGGCCATCCTAGATAAGGTCGCCCAAGAGAGATACCACTGGGCACTGTGAGTTTCATAGGGACCACGGGCACGAATGCACGATTGCATACAAAATGTAGCGAGATCAATATTTGATTTAACATGATATCTCCGCCGCTTCATAAGACTAAGGACATAATCGTGCCTCAAGAACCATACAACCACCGCAGATCGACAACCCAAAGACCAGCCAGCTCTTAAGGGAAATCCATGTGATCTCTAGAGGATTCGCAGGAGGTGGTGAGTCCAGCTCTGCCAAGAAGGCCCATTTGCGCAACATCAGGTCGGGAGAGGTGATGGAAGTACAAGCGGTGTCCAAACTGCCTCGTCTCGATACAGCCATAACATTCTCGGATACAGACCTGGAAGGATGCCAACACCCCCATGATGATCCTTTTGGTATTGGCACGTTGTGGCTAACAAAACAAACCCATCGGGTCCTTCGGGTCGACAATGGGAGTTCACGACATCATCTTCGCCGCCTTCAATAAACGGCATCGGACGAAAGGCTCGAGCCACAAAGACCAACCTACGAGGATTCTCGGGAGAGAGAGTGCTACCTCTGGGCTCAATACAATTGGTGCTCACTTTGGGAGATCCTCCATGCTAGGCAACAACGGCAGTAAGGTTTCTCATTGTAGACGCCCCATCTGCTTATAACATGTTATTAGGCAGGCCCTCTCTCAATGCCATAAAGCCATTCCCTCCGCTTAACATATGATGATCAAGTTCCCTACTACAGGCGGAGTAGGAATGGTTCGAGGAGATCATCGGGTGGCCAGGGAGTGCTACTCGGCGTCCATGAAACAAAAATCAGTCGACAACATAAACTTGGATGAGCTCGACATGCGCGACGAGGCAAACACCCGACCTGAGCCCTCGGAAGAGCTAGAGCCCATACTGTTGGACGATAATCCTGAACACCTCGCTTATATCGGTTCCAAGCTTGCAGAAGACCTCAGAAGTCTCCTTACCCACTTCTTGAAACATAACAGGGATGTCTTCGCATGGAAGCAGGCGGATATGGAAGGAATTGACCCCGCCATCATAGCTCACATACTAAATGTCAGTCCATCTTTCAAACCAATTAAGCAAAAAGGAAGGAGCTTTTCTCCAGAGAGGCAAAAAGCAATCAACGAGGAGGTTGACAAACTCTTCCAGGCAGGGGCAATCAGAGAAGTGGAGTACTCAAAATGGCTGGCCAACGTCGTGCTCGCCAAAAAAGCGAACGGTAAGTGGCGACTTTGCATCGACTTCATTGACGTCAACCGAGCATGCTCAAAGGAAAGTTTTCCTCTACCATGGATTGATCTCATCAGATGCCACGGCTCGCCATGAACCCTCGCACCCCTTACGGGACACGCTCGCTACAACCGTGATCAGCATTGATCCCCACCTGACCAGAAATATCCTTATCTGCCACCGGCCAAGGGACTTATTGCTATAGGGTGATGCCTTTTGGGCTAAAGAACGCAGGAGCTACATACTAGAGGCTGGTGAACAAAATGTCTGTATAAATAGAGCATCCATGGAAGTGCACATAGATGACATGTTAGTAGTGCCTGGACCTCGGTCAGCGCCTACAGGCACCCGTCCGAGGCATTCCAGATCTTGAGAGAATACAACATGAAGTTGAATCCAAATAAATGCGCCTGATCTCAAATTAAAAATTCTTAGGTTTTATAGTCAACTACCGAGGAATTGAAGCAAATCCAGACAAGATAAAGGTTGTGCTCGATATGCCGCCACCATCAAACATAAAGGAAGTCCAACGTCTAATTGGAAGAGTAGCCGCATTAAGCCGGTTCATATCCAAGGCTAGCGACAAATGTCAGCCCTTCTTCCAAGTTCTAAAGAAAGCTTTTCAATGGATAAAGGTCGCAAAGAAGCATTTACTAAGATTGTGTCTTATCTCGAGCTCTCCATTCCGTGAGCCCCCCGTAGGGAGAGCTCCTTACTTTGTACCTGGCAGTATCAGATTTTTCGACCAACACCGTCCTTATCAGAGACAAAGACCGGGTACAGCATCCTGTCTACTATTGCAGCCAAGCTCTGAGAGGAGCGAGAGAGAGGTACCCACGGATGGAGAAGCTGATCCTGGCCTTGGTAATCGCAGCCTGAAAACTCGGTCCTTATTTCCAAGCTCATACCATTGAAGTCCCAACAGAATACCGGATGAAGCAAGTGCTACACAAACCAAAGACCTCAGGAAGGTTGATGAAATGGGCCATAGAGTTAAGCGAGTTCGACATCAGATATAAGCCAAAAACTGCAATAAAAGGGCAGGTCTTAGCGAATTTCATCATGGAGTTAACTCTGCCAGAGACTCCAAGGATGCGAGATCACGCTGACCTCCCATCCGGAAGCTAATCAGAGACTCGAGTCGCCAACTCTCAGGGGAGCGGAGCCGAACTAATCCTAACCTCCCCAGAAGGGATAGATATTGAATACGCACTCAGGTTTAGGTTCCAAGCTTCCAACAACGAGGCCGAGTATGAGGCCATCATAGCTGGACTCAACCTCGCCCATTCCATGGAAATTGACCACCTCGAGGTGTGCAGCGACTCTCAACTGGTAGTAAATCAAATAGAAGACACCTACGAGGCCAAATGTGAGAAAATGATCATATACCTCAAAAAGGTACGAGAATTACTAAACAAGTTCGTTCTAGTCCAGGTCAGACACATTCCCAGAGCAGAGAATTCCCGAGCAGATACCCTAGCAAAACTGGCCACAGCCTCTCAAGAAGACCTCAGCAAGCTGACGCCCGTCGAACACCTCGCAGAGCCCTCCATAGATCCCAATGATGAGGAAGTCTCCCCTGTCACCTCAGAGCCGAGCTAGATGGATCCCATTTGGGAATACTTGACATAAGGATTGCTACCCAGCGACCCGAAAGAGGCATCTAAGCTCAGGGCGAGGTCGGCCAGGTTCACCGTTCATCGAGGAAGCCTTTACAAAAGAGGTTTTTTCACACCTATCCTGAAGTGTATCGCAGGGAAGGACGTCGACTACGTACTGCGAGAGGTACATGAAGGCATATGAGGCAACCACATCGGAGCTCGGGCATTGGCCGGGAAAGTTTTAAGACAGGGATACTATTGGCCCACAATGTTTAGGGACGCGACAGACTTAGTCAGGAAATGCACAAATTGCCAAGAACACGCCAAAATCTCTCACCTCCCGTCCGAGCCATTGACGTCGGTTACAAGCCCCTGGCCTTTCCAGCAATGGTGATTGGACATATTTGGGCCTCTGCCTATAGGGAAAGGCCAGTGCAAGTTCATCATCGTAGCAGTAGATTATTTCACCAAATGGGCTGAAGCCGAACCTCTGGCCACTATCACAGATCAGAAGATACGCAACTTTGTTTGGCGGTCCATAATTTGCAGGTTTGGTATCCCAAGAGCCTTGGTGTCAAACAATGGGAAGCAATTCGACAATCTCAGGTTCAGGGATTTCTGTGCCGAGCTCGGGATCAAGAACTATTACTCTTCCCCAGCGCATCCACAATCTAATGGGCAAGAAGAGGTCACCATCAGAACCCTTAAAACAAATAGCTAAAGACCAAATCGAGGATCTCAAGGAAAACGGCAGAATACCCCAGTTGTTATGCGGGCATATAGAATCACGCGCTAGTCACGACTAAATATCCCATTTCGCCTCGATTTTGGCACCGAGGTAGTAGCCCCGGTCGAGGTCGGATTAAAGTCACCAAGGATCGAATTGGCAAGCGTGGAACATAACGGAGAGGCTCTCTGCCTAAACCTCGACCTCCTAAATGAAATGTGACTGTAACACCCCAAAGTATACCCTAGTCGTTTTCGACATGTTGAGGGTAATTTATCAGCGTAAATTTAACTGTTTTATAAGTTAAATGCGAAACCGGGAAACGAGAGACCCGGAAAGTTATAAAACTTAAGGACAAAATTGTAATTTGCCAAAATGGGGGCATGTGTCATAAGTTGATAGGTTATAAAGCCAAAGTAGAAATAACAAGAATTGAGGCCACAATGAAATAAGGGGAAGTTGGAGGACAAAAAGGCAATAAAGCAAACTTAACCCAAAAATGGGTTTTTGATGGCCAAACATGGCCTTAGAAAAGATGGGATTTTAAAGACCAATTTGGTCTCATTTTTGAGACCAAACCGGGAAGAGGGAGAGAAAAGAGAGAAGAAGAGGAAGAGGAGAAGAAGAAGAAGAAGGGGAGAAGTTCAAGCAAAGCTCAATTAAGGTATGGATGCTTGGATTTTGGTAGGGAAATTCACCTTGTTTAAGAATCCTATGAGATTATGCATGAATTTCCATGCTTTGATGGTTATCCTCTTGCCCAAATCTAGGGTTTTTGTTAGGGTTTCATCTTAACCCAAAATTTATGTCAAGTAAGGTGGGTAAAACCCCATATGGCACAAGTAGCTCATGAAATCCTCTCTTGGCGGATGAATCTATGGTTAATAGAGAGTAATTGAGTTAGGGTTTAGAATAAACCCTAACTAATCCTCATGTCTTGTTTATGTATGGGTTATAACCCATATTAGATGGGTTTTGGAAGAAATCCATGAAGGAGTTTTTGAAGAAAGATATAAAATTGAGAGATGAATTGAATAGGAAAAGAGATTCCAGTTACTTAACTTGGAATCGTTTTGATGTGTGTTTGAAGTAGAAGTGATCGGGGATCACAAGTATGGAAAATGTGAGAAAACACACATTCTGGGCACTTTTCGGGACTCCCACGAGAGAAGTTGAAGTCCCACCCAGAGAACTTCGGTTCTGGTCATTTTGGCCCATCCCCACCGGTAGAACTTAAAGTCCTACCGGTAGACTGCCACTGCTCCCGCTTTTGACCAGTTTTCAATTTGGCCATAACTTCCTCATTTCATCCCGATTTGAGTGATTCAAGTGGCTACGTAAAATAGACTTCAAGGAGAACCAAACTTTAAGAGAAGGTATCTCCAAATTCTGACTCTAAGTGTCGAAAAATCCACTCAAAGTGAGGCTATGTGCAAGCCCATTTCCTGCATTAGTTGATCATAGCGTAGTCTGAGTTGCTTCTCGACGCATCTTGAATTCTATGATCTCGACCAAGGATTCCAGTTGGAATAGAACCCTTACTATCTTAGCTTTAAATAAGTACAAGGACCTAGTGTCAAATATAGTTAAGACTCGGAAAAATGTGTGAGTAATTCAATCTGTCCCCGGGTAAAAAACTCCAGAATCGACTAGTTGGCATGAAAATGCCATAACTTGAGTTTGGATGATCCGATTGAGTGATTCCAATTTCTGAGTAAAGATGATTTATAGAGGAAAGAGAATATATGAAAGACATATGATCATAAGGACTACCTAGGACCAAAGAATGAATGAGTGGATCGTCTGACAAGGCTACTTCATGACTCCTCGTTCGCACTGCATTCCCGACAAGGTTCTAAGACTCCTGACATTAGTACTTAAGACTCCCCCGACAAGGTCTCAAGACTCCCCGATTAGTACTTCGGTATTCCGACAGGTGCTACGACACCCCCGATTAGCACTTCCTAAGATTTCGATCGCTGCACGCAAGACTCCTGTCGGATTAGTGCTACAAAGACTTCGCTCGATTAGTGCTACATAAGACTCCTCGTCCTTCCGCGCTAAGGCACTCCCGACTCGACTAATGCCACGCATTCGCATCAGATAGCATCTTCTGCAATTCTATTGTGCCGTGGTCTTACTCATTCCGTACTTCACCGTCTAGGGAAGTCAAAACACTTATATGATAAATCTCCGAATAAGTTCTGCAGTACCTACGGTACCCCCGTATCCGAATAGTTCCGGCCGCACTCCACCGCGCACGCCGCTTCGACAAGTTCCAGCGATCACGCACCTTATCCGAGCAAGTTCTTGCTCAGGATCTGACTGCTCGGGCAAAGACCTATGGGCACTCCCAGACTGGATAAGTTCTCGCTCGTTTCCTGGCACCAACTGCACCCTCAGATCCGATAAGTACCGCATCCTGAATAAGTTATGTCCCTGGCTCGATCCGCTTCAGAAAATCTACGTAATTCCTCTAGCATTTGATTAAGTTCCTCATCTCAGACTGACGATTCCCATAGTACCTACTGCACTCTCGCATTTGACAAGTCCCTGCTTCTCGATAACTCCTCGATCCGTATAAGTCCCTACAGACTGATCTCTGCTCAGAAGACTCACGCGCTCCCAGAGATCCGTTAAATTTCGTCGCACTCCACGGTACGTGTATATGAATGTCTGGCCCCAGATCTAACTGCCTCGTAGGGCACCCACTCTTGGTACTTATGTCTCCAATGTCCCCATCCGATAAGTCTCCGTAGTACCCAGGTACCCTGCATCCCACTGGTCCCGGTGAGGCATCCACTCTGCACCTCGCATCCTGCCTCATCCGTATCCGATCCTCGCTCCGTGAGCACCCAAGGGCAATTCCCCGTATTTGAACAAGTCTCCTCAGAGTACCCCACGCGTACTTATGTATCGAACAAGTCCCCGATCCGATAAGTCTCCAGAGCATCTACGCGGCACTCTCGTGTCCGATAAGTTCCGTAGTACCCACTCGTACCTCAGATCCGAGTAAGTTCTCATTCAGATTCGATTAAGCTCCGCAGTACCTACGTACTCTTGTATTTGATTAAGTTCGTGAGTACCTACTTACCTTTTGTATCGCAAATAAGTACAAGTCTCAGTACCTACGAGCAATTCGTGATTCGTAAAATAAGTATAAGTCCCCAAAGGTACCCACGAAAATTCGCGATAAGGAACTGCTCTCCCGTAGTACCTAATGGGCACTTTGTACTCCAAAGAAATGTTATATACTCACGGTACTTCCGTATCCTAAATACGCCAGAATAAGCTCCGTATAAGATCCAAGTACAAGGATATGTCTCGTAGTACAAGTATAAGATCCGAAAGGTTAGAATGCCCAGAATATCGCGATAAGTC
Organism: Tetrastigma voinierianum; assembly: GCA_016808115.1. Lineage (NCBI taxonomy): Eukaryota > Viridiplantae > Streptophyta > Magnoliopsida > Vitales > Vitaceae > Tetrastigma > Tetrastigma voinierianum. The sequence goes on along the minus strand of JAEQBH010004850.1, from coordinate 57,486 downwards.
TGAAGATCGCATAAGGTTCAAGAAGATAAGCATGTCTGTAATACCAGTATAAGATTCGTGAGACAAGTACATGTTCTATAATACCAAAATAAGATCCGTAAGACAAGAATAAGCTCTGTAACTCCTACGGGAGATATGAGTAAGTATAAGATCAGAATGTGATAAGTATAAGTCTGAATAAGCATAAGTCCCCAGAGGCTTCAAGTCTATGTGAGTGCCCGAATATTCCGATACGTGCTACGTATCCTCAGATGGCTAAGTTTCAGAGGCGAAATGTTTCCCACTGCCGCAAAGCTTAGCACTGGTTTTTAACCGTGTAGGTACAGAGAAGACATCCTCAAGACATCCGAAGACATCCCGTGATACACCGGGCCAATACACTTGTAAGTGGTTCACTACATGTAGGTTACGTGCTCGATTTGTAAATGTAAAAAGTGGCGCTTTGTATTTGTAAATGGGACTCAAAGATATGTGTATAGATTTTGATGCACACCACTCCGGTGGTAGTTCTTTTGATTCTGTTAGAAAAGGTGGGCCATACCCACAGATGCCGGTTGGCTTTTAAAAAAAAACTAATCAAATAAGAGTCCCGCATTTGGTCTCGCGTCCCGAAAATCGGGGCGTGACAGCTGGAGACCTCTGGTCTCGGTCCGCTGATCACCGCCAACTCGCGGAATACAAGTGGATGTGAGGTTACCCGACGCCACTTCAAAATCTGCAGTCTCCTTTGCACGGAGCTCTACCCAAATACAATACTTGTATAAGCCTGTCCCAAACAGTCCAATATATCATCACATGAGTAAAACGGCCACTTGGGCCCATAAACAGTACTCATAACAATATCCGTAAAACATACCAACTATGTCCAATAGTTCTAAGAGTTAATAATTTACTCTTATACAACACATATATCAAAATTAGAGAATTCTAATACATGTATAAAATCATCAAAGCCACAACCCTGGGCTTCACAACCTTCCGTCCCTAGATCTAGCCGTCCTCGCATGCTCCCTTGTACCGTAAAATAGCATTCTATCAGGTGAGCTAATGCTCGCAGAGTGGAATCGCCTGCGTGGGCTACTCTCACCTAAGTGCAAAGGCAATGTTCCAGTAATGAAACACACATCTGCCAAATGCATGATCCTACTTGAATGTCTAACCCATCATTTCGCACCCGAAGTCCTCATCGACTCCCCTCACATTCGCCCTGCTTCTCCTCGTATGAGAATTATTATTTTGTTTGCTTCGTGGACAACCCTCCGATGTGCATATATCAATCAATGCCTCCGACGATTGATATTATTTGTGGACTACCGATGTATATCAATCTGTCGCTCGACGATTGATATTTTTAGTTTGACTACCCCTTCGATAATTAACATTTTAGACAACCCTCCGAACCATTTTCTGGACTCATCTCATGCACTCACCCTATGTGTTCTAGAGTGCTCTGAAGGCATATGGAATGCATGTATGCTGCTAATTCCAATACGTCTAATCACATGTAAATATATAAACATGCAATATATTTACAAAACATTCAATTCACACAATCATGTCATGTAAATTCTCATTTCATACATTAAAATTAGCCTTCACTGGGGCTAATGATCAAACACGAGCAATTCACCTGAATTCACTGACAAACACATTTTCACACAAAATATATTTTCGCGGTCATTATTCCTAGTGAACGGCAAACCCTAGGCTTACGGTTCCGCCACTATCAATCTTACTTCCGCTCACTTTGCGGAATCTCAGATTTCACGCTATTGCCATTCCCGCCTCATCCAAACCAATACATGATTTAATACAAAATTTCAAGATTTAACAACCCAAATCAGCCGTGGCAGTCACGGCTGCTCCATTTGGTGTTCCAAAAATTATATTAATTCGGTCCCAAGGTTTGGGACCTATCAAACGGCCCCTCACGGCCTCATTCGACTCAAACATTTACAATGTTCTTAAACAAAGAGTAAAACGCAAGTAGGGAGAAACCCCTACCTCTCGGAGTTTTGCCCTAAACTCCCCTCAAACCCGGCACCCATGCATAGGCCGCCCGCTGTAACAACTTTTCTCATTCCAAGACTACCCGACAATGGATCGCCATATCTCTGTATAGGCAAAGACGCTCTCTCTCTGTAATTACTCCACGTTTGGCCACTACATCTCCTTCAAATTCACGTTTTTTTTTTCTTGCTTAATGAAGAAGACAAGTCCTATTTGCTCTTTTGTCTTCTTGCTAATTTAACAATTCCATTAATACCCATATGTCCCTCTTTCCCGTTGACATCTCTAAGACTATCTCACTGGGCCCATTTTTATCATTTCTCTACTCATACCACTTATGGCACATGAGTATCGTATAATACATCAGCAAACTGTTTTTCTAGCACCGAACCGTGCTATGCCTCGAAAAACGTGCCAACTCCGACTGTCTCGGAATTCGACGAAATTTTATGTGCTAGCTAGATTTCACGAGATGATTCCAACGGTGAAATCTGTTTCGTCATTTGAGATCTAGAGAATAAATTTCGGATTTTTAACTGAAATTACAATTTTGTAACCGAAATTACGATTTTATTCCTTTTTCCTGAATTAAATTTCTCGGGTCTTACATTCTCCTCCTTAAAAGGAATTTTGTCCCGAAATTCAGGACGATCACAATCACTCACATGCATATGCAACGTGCACTCTACCATGCATGTAAACAGTCATTTAAATCTTAAACGACTAAAACCACGACTCTTCATCCCTAAATGCAGTGGATAGTGCCCGCATCGTGTCCCCTCGCTAAGGCTCCCACGGGACTCCTCCACCCATAGTGCCTCCATAGTACCCTCACTAGCCTCACGGTCTTGCAAGGCCGCAAAACCTAATCTCACGGTTATCCAAATGCACACCGGTCCCTCTCCTAAGGTCCCATCCGCGGGTCAACTCTATCTGTCCCCCAATTCACCACATGAGCCGGATCCGGAGTATATTTTCCGAAAGCATGGAGACGTGAAACACCTCGCGTGGACACCCGACATGTCGACAAAGCCAACCGGTACGCTACAATGCCTATCCTCTCGAGTATCTCGAAAGGCCCTATGAATCTCGGCGATAGCTTCCCACGCTTGCCGAACCTGACCACGCCCCTCTTAGGCATCACCTTCAAGAAGACATGATCTCCAACCTCGAACTCTAAGGGTCGACGTCGCACATCAGCATAGCTCTTCCGGCCGCCCGAGCCGTGAGAAAGACGCTATTGTATCAAGCCTCACCTTCCTGAGGTGTCTCTAATAAGATCAGACCGCTGACGAGCTCTCTCCCACCTCGGTCCAACATAATGGTGACCGCATGGCCTCCCCATACGCGGCCTCATTCGGTGCCATATGTATACTCGCCTCGATAACCGCTTGTTGTAGGCGACTCCACTAGCGGGCAAATGCTCCCCAACCGCTCTATGATCCAGACGATGTCAGAAAGTATCCCTCTAATACCCGTATAGTCCTCCCTCAGATCGAATTCTATCCGTCTAAGGGTGAACGCACTCATCAAGCCACCGTGTGGCCCATAGCCTTTTGGAAACTCTTCCAAAAGTGTGTCGTAAACCTCGGGTCCCTATCCAACACTATGGATACTGGTACTCCATGTAGCCGGACTATCTCTTGAATGTATAACCGACAGAATCTCTCCAAGGTGAAGGTCATCCGCACGGCTGGGTATCGTGCCGCCTCGTGAGCCAGTCCACTATCACCCATACTGCGTCATGCCTCCGCGTTGTCCATGGCAAGTGGGTCATAAAGTCCATCGCGGACGTGCCTCCCACTTCCACTCCGCCCACCTCCAATGGTCAAGCAGCCCCGCTGGCTTCTCGGTGCTCACCCCACTGGCCGACATGTGAGACATCGTTGAACAAAGTCCCCTACGTGTCTCTTCATCCCACTCCAATAGTACTGGCGACGAAGATCCTGGTACATCTTCGTGCCACCTGGATGCACGGCAAATCAAGAGCAGTGAAACTCCCTGAGAATCTCCTCTCTCAAATCGGTCAACTGGGGAACCACTACCCGTCCCCTATATCGAAGACTACCATTCACGCGGAACCCGGCCCGTACCGTCACCCGCACTCGACCGCACTCCCGGTCCCCGGGATGGACACTCATATCTCTCGCATCCCGCCACTGAACTCAATCACTCAAGCCAATGTAGACTGTAGCCACTAAACTCCCCCAAGGTACCGAGTCCGCCGCTATATCGCAGCCCAACCGTCCCACATCTCGAGCATCCGCCACTCCCGAGAAGCTATACTATCCAACGCTCCTCGTGACTTCCGACTAAGTGCATCAGCCACCACATTGGCCTTACCGGGATGGTAATGCAAAGTGAAGTCATAATCCTCTAGGAATTCCATCCATCTGCGTTGCCTCATATTGAGATCCCGCTGCGTGAAAATATACTTCAGACTTTTATGGTCCGAGCACACCTCGAACTCCTCACGCATAAGTGGCGCCAAATCTTCAAGGCTAAGACACGACCGCTAACTCCATGTCGTGTGGGGTAATTCGCCGTGATTCTTCAACCCGACGAGAACCATGTTACTACCTCCCATCAGATCAAACACATCCCATCCGGCCCCTAGGCATCACAATACACTGTGCACCCCGCCCTCACCCCGAACCATCAAGATGGGAGTCATGTCTCCTTCCAACTCCCGAATGCCCCTCGTGACCGGTCATCCCAATCAAATCTTGACCTCCTTCCGGTCAACCTAGTCATAGGTGTCGCTATCCCGAGAAATCCTCAATGAATCTCCCGTAATACCCAGCCTAATCCCAAGAAACCACGTATCTCGAAGACCGACTTCGCCTCTAACCATCATCCCGACCTCTCCCGCCCACCAACACTCCCGATGCCGACACCACGTGTCCCAAAAATCTCACCTCAGTTTAACCCTCGCACTCATCGAATCCTAGCGCATACCGATGGTCTCTCAACAAATCAGAAACAATCCTCAAGTGATACCCACGCTCCCACTCACCGGAGCGATCAAGATGTCATCAACGAAGACTACGACAAACTAATCTAAATTAGGTTGAATAATTCTATGCATGAGATCCATGAATGCCGCCGGCGCATTCTGCCAACCGAAGGGCATCACCGTAAACTCAGTACCGCATAACTGCCTCAACGCCGTCTTAGTGGATATCTGTGATCCCTAACCTCACCAACATGGTAACCACGGTTGTCTATCTGAAAGTGTACTCGCCCTTCCTCAACTCGATCAAATAAACTGGCCAATCCCTGTGAATGGGTACACCAATTCTTGATCGTAACCCCGTTCAACCGCCCGTAGTCAACACGCACGCCTGAGGGTCTTGTCCTTCTTCTTCGCAAACAGAACCAGAGCGCCCCCATAGTGAAGTGCTCTGCCCCACGAACCCTTGTCCAAAGAGCCCTATCGGACTCGAGTTCCCTGTGAACTCAACCGGCGCCATCCCCATGCGGAGTCATAGAGATGGGGTGAAGTACCGTGTGGTGTAACCTCGATACCAAAGTCTACTACCTCTATGGAGGTAGTCCGTAGCTCATCCGGGAAAAACATCCACATACCCGCTTACTACCTCCGAGGTAGACGGAGTCCTGGTCTCTCCTCGCTTGTAAGGCTCTAGCCAACCCGCCAACCTGGCCCATGACACCCTTCGACTCAGATACTCCGTCTGGGAAAATGTCATGCTTGTCTCCCTGAAATACCACAAGAGTACCGTCCCGCGTGTAGGCGGTAACCCTCCTACGTTCACAATCGATAACGACCCCGTAAGTCAGCCGGCCTCAATCCATCCCTGTGATGGCATCGAACTCGACATGTCCATGATCCTCTAAGTCCACCGTAAGTAGAGTCCCCGAGATTCCAATCCGAACCTCGACATATCATCCCTATTCGCCCCTAATCCCCAGGGAGAACTCACATACAAGGCCTTCTAAGGTCTCAACTTACCCAACTCGATCACAATCAATATGCAGCGATGAACAGAATGCGAAGCACCGTAATCAAATACTCTAGCCCATAGGCGAGATAGCAAAACGTACCTTACAACTCGGTTGATTCGTCGACTCAACATGCGTAGACTCACAGAGACACTCTTCCCTCGACCCCCGATGTCCCCGCCTCTCGTGGGCCCCATCCTCCGCCTGGCCCATACCCGGCCCTCGAGCCTCCGGGCCGTGAAATGTGGGGGTGCCCGCGTGAGCTCCCGAACCGAGACCGGCCTTCTTCCTCGGGCCCGTACCGCGCTATGGAGGAAAACATCGTATCCTCTCTTGTCCTCAAGCATCGACCGGGATTGTGTTGTCCCAAACCCCCGGGATCCCCGCCTCTCGGGGCAATCCCGCTCATGTGTCCAGTTAACGATAATAGTAAAGACACCATCCGTCCAGCTCTCGACCGATAATCCCTATCCGTCCTCGCCCGGATGGTCGCGACTCGAACCCTCGTGAACTAGCGCTCTCGCTCTTTCCCGAACTCGGAAGAAGACTGACCGCCCTTCCCTTTACCACTAACACTGCATCCCGAAAGTGCTCCGAGCATCCTCCATCTCTACGGTCGTGGCCGCCCCAACCATGGAATCCATATCCTCGTAGGCGGAGTCTACTAACTCGCCCGAATGGACAACTTCGGGCTCCATCTCTCACCTCACCTTGGCTATGTCTGTGGCCACGTGATCGTCAATGAATCGGGCTAACTCTGTGAATCTAGCCACGTAGTCCATCACTCCGCCATCACCCCCTTTCCAAATTGAAACTCCCGAGCCTCGTACGCCCTCGCGCCTCTCGAAAGCACTTGCCCATGAACAAATTTCCTCCCGAACTCTACTCCATGTCATAACCTCTAAGTCTCTAGGAAGTCCTAGCCCATCTCCTACTATACCCGGCCTCGCCTCTCTAACTGAATGCAAATGCAACTCGATCCCGGTCAGACGGAGGTGATCTCCATAGCCTCCAAAGACGTTTCGATCTACATAACCAATGGTCCGCACCACCGGGTCGCCCGTGAACGCCTGAGGGTGGTGCGCCCTAAATCTCTCGGAGGTTACTAGAAGTCCCTCCCCGACTACTCCGTTTGCTAGCTCGCGCGATAGCAAACTCCGGCCGCAACACCTACACCCTCGCAAAGGCTCGCTGAACAAATACCTACGGCTAGTCAAATGCCTGGTGGTGCCCGACCGCACTCTTGACCCTCACGCCCTCGTCCCTCTACTAGCCATCTACACAATTAAAATGGCGCTTAAATACACTGCAAAGATCTCTCGAAGGCATAAACACAAATTTCGAGACACTAATCAATCATACACAAAATCGCGCATATATATCAAGTCCCCGTGATTTATAAGCAATGCAAGACAATCATTTCATTTTAAACAAATCATTTTGATCGAACAAAATTCATTTTTGAAAATTTTATTTTTTCTAAAATTTTGCCTAATTTATTTGGATTTTTCAAAAAAAAAAAAAAAAATAATAATAATAATAATAATAATATATATATATATATATATATATATATATATTCAAAAAATTTCCCCAAAATTGACTCAAGAATGCAAGATCAGTCGAACCCGGTCAAAACAGCCGAGTGCACCGAGTGCACTCACCGCCCAGAAGATGCCCGTGCCGCGCCTCCCTCGCGCCCGCGCGGTCGAACGCGCTGGGCCCGAGCTTGCCGCCGCCACGCACCCCGCGCCCGCCGCAGCGGAAACCGCCGCGCTTCGCTCGCCGCGCCCTCGCGCCCTCGAGCGCCCTGACGCCTCTGGGCTGCGTCTCTCGCGCCTCGTGCCGCGCGCCGCCTAGCCGCCCCGGGGGCCGCCGGGGCGCCCGCGCCCACGCACCTAGCCTCAAGGCAAGACCTCAAGACACCTCGCGCGCCAACCATGGTGACCAAGACGCCCCACGCACCTAGCCTCGCAGACTCCGCACACCCCGCGCCAACCAAGGCGACTCAAGACGCCCGCCCAGAAACTCGACCACGCCCGGGATCGTACACCTTATGCTCACCGGGCGTATAGCCTATTTCCTGTGTTCTCGTAGATCTATAAATTTTTTTTTTCATTATTTTTATTTTCCTTTAATTATGGACATTTTATCTAAAATCCCTCAAAGTCTCTTTGCTCTCACATTTCTATCAAATAAAATTTATTAAAAGTTTATTTCATTATCCAATAAACCAATAAATTTCTAAAAAATTATTTCATATTTTCTTCATTCAGTTTTACACTTTGTAAAACTCCTAAAATTTTCCACACTTCATCCTATGCTATCAACCAAGCATATTTGCACACAATTCACCAATTCACATGATCACACTTCATTTCACCAATTCACACACAATTTTATCAAATCACACAAAACAACCCAAACACATGCATGCAGTGTCCTAGTTTTGTCCCGTAATTTCCTAGGTAATCTCATACCTAAACTCAACATCGAACCACACCTAGTGGTAATGTTCTTACCCGACTATGGCCTAAGCCCAAATCCTCAATCTCTAGGTTTCCATATACCTATACTCTACATCTAACCACCCAAGTGGTGATGGATGCCCAACCCAAGCTCCCTAGGTATTCGTATACCTAAGCTCTGATACCAAGCTGTGACACCCCGATCCTGGGGGTCCGTTGACTACCCGTCAACCTCGTTTTAATACAAGTGGATGCGAAGTCACCCGACGCCACTCGTAAAATCCGCAAAGTCCTTCAGACGGGGAGCACTCACTCCAAATACAATACCGTGATAAGCCGTCCCAAACAGTCCAATATATCATCACATGAGTAAACGCTACTTGGACCCATAAACAAGACTCATAACAATATCCTGTGAAACATACCGGGCCTATGTCCAATAGTTCTAAGAGTTAATAATTTACTTATACAACACATATATCAAAATCAGAGAATTCTAATACATGTATAAAATCATCAAAGCCACAACCCGGCTTTCTTCACAACCTCTGTCTCTAGGACGAGCCGTCCCCTCGCACGCTCCCTATACCTGTAAAATAGTATCCCTCGATAGGGTGAGCTAATGCTCAGCAGTGGAATCGCCCCTGCCGGCTACTCTACCTAAGCGCAGTAATGTTCCAAAATAAACACACATTCAAGCAAATGCATGATCCTACTTTGAAACGTCTAACTCATCATCTCGTACTGAGTCCTCATCGATTTCACACTCGCCTAAGCCTCGTGATGAGAATTATTATTTTGTTTGTGGACAACCCTCCGATGTATATATATCAATTAGGCCGTCTCCGACGATTGATATTATTTGTGGACTACCCTCCAATGTATATCAATTGGGCCGTCTCCGACGATTGATATTTTTAGTTTGGACTACCCTCCAATAATTAACATTTTAGACAACCCTCCGAACCATTTTCTCTAGACTCATCTCTACGCACTCACCTCTATAAATTCTGTGGTGTTCCAAAGGTATATGGAATGCATATGCTAATTCCAATACGCTTGATTCATGTAAATATATAAACATGCATATATTTACAAAACATTCAATTCACACAATCATGTCATGTAAATTCTCATTTCATACATCAAAATTAGCCCACTGGGCTAATGATCAAACACGAGCAATTCAACTTGAATCACTCGATCAAACACATTTTCACACAAAAATATATTTTCGTGTCACTATTCCTATGAACAGTAAAACCCTAGGGTTTACGGTTCCGTCACTCATCAATTCATCGGTTCACTTTAGAACTCCGCATTTCACTCGCCATTCCCTTTACCATCCAAACCAATACATGATTTAATACAAAATTTCAAGATTTAACAACCCAACTCGTGGCGCCACGGCCGGCTCCATTTAGTGTTCCAAAAATTATATCAATTTGGTCCCAAGGTTTGGGACCGATCAAACGGCCCCTCACGGCCTCATTCGACTCAAACATTTACAATGTTCTTAAACAAAGAGTAAAACGCAAGTAGGGAGAAACCCCTACCTCTCGGAGTTTGTCGAAACTCCTCAAATCCGGTACCCACGCGTAGGCCGCTCCGCGTAGAACAGCTTTCCTTCTTGTCCCGAAGACTGCCGACGGTCGGATCGCCCGATATTCTAGAGAGAAGTCAGACGTTCTCTCTCTAGAATTACTCCATGTTTGGCCACTACATCTCCTTTTCAAATTCACGTTTTTTTCTTTTGGTTTAATGAAGAAGACAAGTCCTATTTGCTCTTTTGTCTTCTTATGACTTAACAATTCCATTAATACTCGTTATGTCCCTTTTTTTCCCGCTTTAACATTCTAAGACTATCTCTGGGCCATCCATTTTTATCATTTCTCTTACTCATACCAATTTACGCACACGACACTATTATATGTGACTTTCGCTAGGATCAAAAATCGCTGTAACTGAACCGCGATGCCCTCGAAAAACGTGCCAACCCCGACCGTCTCGGAATTCGACGAAATTTACGTAAGAAGCAGTTTCTCGCGAGACGATTCCAACGGTGAAATTCGTTTCATCATCCGAGATCTAGAGAATAAATTTCGGATTTTTAACCGAAATTACGATTTTGCCATTTTTCTAGAAATTGGAATTTCTCAGGTCTTACATGAAAAGCGTGAGCAGGTCCTAAAGCGTATGGAAGAGTACCAAAGAAAGACGGCAAGATACTACGACGGAAGCCGCTACGAGTTACAAGCCCCGGGCGACCGGTCTGAAAGCCCCCGCACTAAGAAGAATCCAAAGACACGGAAAAACTAGGACCCAACTGGGAAGGCCCCTACATCATATCTTGCGTCATCAGACTTGGAAATTACGAACTCCAGACGAAGGAAGGAAAAATTCTACCTCATACTTGGAATGTTGAGCACCTTAAGCGTTTTTATCACTAGACCTCGGGTTGTAATCTTAAACAAAGCACTATCAGATTTCGAATGACGAACTGTGTGTTTATTGGATTATCTTGTCGATATCTCACCACAATGTAAGAAGGTTACATACATCAGAATGCGCAAATTCAAGATTCAAAAAAGGAAATACCTCTTTATTCCAATAATGATACAATTGATTACAAACATTCCTTGCATCTCGAAAATAAACAGTACAAGCAGTTCCCTCAACAAAAAAAAAAATCCTTAAGAAAGAGGGAAAGAGAGGAAGAGAGAGTGCAAAAGGAAAGGGAAAAGATATGGGAAAAAGAAGGAGAAGGAGAAGAAAGAAGAGAAAGAGAAAGAAGAGGAGAAAATGGAGAAAGCGATACAAAAAGGGTACCGCCCTCCCAAGATGCATTCCCTAGCGCGAAGCTAGGGAATAACATAACTCCCACAAAAGGGAAACTAGGGAAAACATAACCCTACAGCGCATCTAATGCACCGAACCAGACGCCGGCCTGGAATTCCTAGGCGGATCCCCTGCGAAGACGACCAAGCCTTGACACTTCATTACGGGCAGATTCCAGTTACGCCCCAAAGCAGGAAGTATGGGCTCCATAGCAAAGGAGGTGCTATTTATAAGGAGGTTAAAGCACTCGGTCTCGCAACTTCCCAAGAAGTGGAAGTCAAACTGCTGCACACAGCAACTCAGTTTGCATGAGCTCTTCAGCTCAAGAAGGCCTCAACGCCCATGGAGCCTCAGTCGTTCGGTTTGCATGAACTCTTCAGCTCAGGAAGAGCCTCACAAGCCACAGATGAGGATCTTCGCCAAAAGAGCCTCAATCGCGCCTTGCATGAGCTCTCTCACCGTGAAGGCCCTGGGGCCGCCATGGAGCCTCACTGCCGCTTGCATGAGCTCTTCAGCTCATGAAGGCCTCAACGCCCATGGAGCCCTGGGCCGCCGCTTATGAGCACTTCGCCAGAAGGCCTCGCCATAGAGTTTCGCCGCTCGCCATAAGCTCTCACCGTAAGAGCCTCGGGCCACTTTATTTTGCATGAGCTTCTCAGCTCGTAGCTAGTCCCAGCGCCCATGGAGCCTCACACAGATGAGCTCCCGCCGCCGAAGGCCTCGGCCCATGGAGCTCTCGGGCTGCCTGGGCCGCATGAGCCGGGGCCGTGAAGAGCCCACACCCGCTTGCATGAGCCGCCGAGGAAGGCCCACGCCATGGAGCCCCTCGGCCGGTCGCTGCGGAAGCCTCAGCCAAGGCCCCGCCTCCCATGGAGCTCGGGCCCCGCTTGCATGAGCCTTCAAACAGAAGGCTCACCATGGAGCCTCGCCGCCACAAAGGAGCTCTTCGTACCAAAGGCCCCCACGCCCATGGAGCCTCGCTGTCACTTGCGTGAGCCTCACCAAGAAGGCCCACGCCCATGGAGCCCCCACCGCCGCCCAGGATGAGCTCTCTCGCCTCGCAGGTCTCTGGCCGCCCACGGAGCCCTCGCCGTCACCCACCAGACGAGCTCTTCCACCCAGCCAGCCCCGGGACCCATGAAGCCTCGCCGTCACTGACACGAGCCTTTAGCTTAGGAAGGCCCAAAGGCCATGGAGCCTCGGGGCCGTTTCGCTTCGCACGAGCTCTTCAACTCGTAGGCCCCGCGCCCATGGAGCCTCTGGGGCCGCCTGCTACGGAGCTCTTCGGGCCGTGAATGCCCGCCCATGAAGCCTCGCCGTTCACTCAGACAGCTCTTCGCCTAAAGCCTCAACGCCTGTGGAGCTCAAAGAATCAGCAGGAAGAGCCTCAACTACTCGGGCCAGCCATGCAGCCCCGCAGCCGCCCGCCTCGCAATTTAGGGGCCCAAGGCCCTCAACGCCCAAGAGCCCGGGGGCCAGAGCCTCGCTGATGAGCTCAGCCACGTGCACCAAGAGCCGGCCCCACCAGCAATTAGTTAAAAGGCCTCGCCGCCAGAGCCCACGCCCCGCCTGAAGAGCTCAACCACTAACTCAGCCATGCAGCCAAGAGTCAGCCTCCAACTCGTGCACTTAGCCAAAAGACCTCGCCTAGAGCCCACGGCTTAGGCTCAAGAGCTCAACCATTTAGCCTGCCATGCAGCCTTCAACAGGCCGTCCACTGTAATTCCTAGCCCAAAAGGCCCAAGGCCCAGGAGCCCGCCACGCCTCAAGAGCTCAACTACTCACCAAAGCACGCAGCCAAGAGTCAGCCTTCAACTCAGCATTTAGCCGTGCTGGGCTCAGTCTGCCCGAGCCCGTGAGCTCGCTCAAGAGCCCAACCACTCCGCCAGCCACGCAGCCAAGAGTCACTGCCACAAGCAATTTAGGCCAAAAAGGCCTCACGCCTGTGAGCCCACGGCTTAGTTTGAAGAGCTCACCATCACCGTGCCATGCGTACTCAAGAGTCGGCTCAACGTGCAATTTAGCCGTCTAAAAGGCCCACGTCAGAGCCCAAGAATGCTCATTGAGCCCACTGTACCTCAGCCAAGAGCTCAACTACTTAGTCAGCCATACAGCCTCAAGAGTCCGTCACCGTGCACTGAGCCAAAGGCCTCGCCTCAACTGGCTCAATTTGAAGAGCTCAACTACTCCGCCTAAGGCCATGCTTCAAGAGTCAGCTCAAACCACAGCACTTAAATTTCAAAAGCGCTCAGCGCCTCAGAGCCCAACAACCACCAAGAGCTCAACTATCAAATGTTACGCAGCCTAAGAAGTCAATTCATTTCATACAGAACAGCACGAAGATCGCAAGCAGAGGCGAAAGTAGTGGAATAAAAAATCGAGGATTCATTGACAACAATGTTTCACATATCTCTGTCTGGTCCCATGGAAAAAGAAAAACAAGTGTTACACGAAGGTCGAAGGTGAAGAAGGTGAAATGGCTTCAAACAGAGTGTCTGGCTCTCCGCACAGTCAAGGAAAATGACCCTTACTCCCTCGTCATAGGGATATCGGTTGAAATCCAAGTCCTGGCAGGCACTAGCGCCTCTTTGAAACAGTCATCCTGAGGCCCATTTGGTGCGCACTCCGCCCTTAGACTTCGCTATGCCCCATCCCCGTGAACAACCAGTTTCTTGCCTCCGAAGGTCCCTCGCAACCCACGACACTCCTCGCCGCGCTCATCAGAGTTTCGCAGCATCTGAAGCCTCGCGACGGCCCCATCAGCACAATATGACACGCAACCTCGCTCTAACAACGCAATTTCTTCCTAGTCCCCCGGGCAGCCATTCCCCGGGGACGAACAGAGCTCATCCAGACAACTTAAAAGCCAATCGGGCTACCAGAGCCCATCCCTACCTCTCCAAATAGGTCATCCCCGCATCCTCGCAGCTCGTCCGAGACTCTCGGCTCGACCACCCATTTTGAAGCATCCGCCAGCCTCTCTCTTCCCTATCCTCACTGCTCGAGCCGACGTGGCATGTTTCAACGGATTAAGCTTCACTGGCCTCCTCCATCATGCTTGCACTGGCTTCAAGTAAATACAAAACAAGAGCAAGCCACTCATGACAGACTCTGGCTGCTTGACGTGGCTCCCGCCGATCCGCCCTTAGCCAAACTCTTCAAATGAGTGGCCACCTGCCGAGGCCCAACTTGAAGTCAATACGCAACTCAAACCAAAAAAAAAAAAAACGCAATGAGACACAGAATTTATAGAGGCGAATTCTCAGAGGATGCAGCCAAGACTTCAACAAAGCATAAATTCGACCTCTCGAGATCAAATTCTCTAAGGATAGACGAAACCGCCGCCACAAGCTTGGCATCGAGAGAAAGAATCACCATTCCGCCGCCTTCTCGGCTTTTTCCTCAACTCTTCCGCCTCGATGAAGAGGTATCGCCGCGCGGGGATTCCACACAAGGATGGGCATGACTCCAACAGAGGCCTGTAGCGTACCATCCCCGAGAGGAGTCTCGGGCCTTTGCACAGCCGTAACGAGGTCGCGAACCGGGGCCCCAGGAACCCGTGACGAGTTAGCTGCAGATCGTCGCCTCGCGCACTCAACACGCGGCACGCGACACAAGATGATCCCAACCCTGACTTACCCCGTGATCTGGCCGCCTTCACAGAGAATCCAGTTTTCCGCTTCACACCGGACTTCAGATACCGCTTCCACTCGAGCCAAAAGCCTCCCATTGGCTTGGTAACCCATCACGAAAACTTAATGATCGAGGGAGTGCGAGGTCCTGGGCGCGGGAACTGAAGACTTAACTCGAAGATCCAGGAATATCCGACCTGATAAGTTCCAAGTAAGTGCGTGGAAGGCACTTATCCAACTCCCGCTTTATGACTTTGTCTTCGGGGCTGAGATCCAAGAGAACACCTGAGAGACACACAGCCAATGTTGAATTAGCGATACCCTATAAAAAAAATTAAAAAAAAAAAAAAGATAGACCAAACTAAACCAAAGAGATGCTCACGAAGATTCTCAGGAATGAATCCAGGCGAATTAACGCCTGCAGTGTCATCCTTATCAAAGGGATCGTACTCTCAACTGCGGCCACTGACGAAGAAGAAACGTTCCTTCCAAAGTCTATGGGAGGATGGAAGTTCACAGGTACTCAAGATCATGAAGAGGTGAAACTGATATCCTCAAAGATCTTAGAATGGGCGAGACAGAACACTGCTATCCAGAAAACCACAACTCAGCAGAACCCAAATGATAGTTGAGAAGGCTGGCAAACGTTGAAATGTTACAAGACTCTCTCTTTATAAAGGTGCGTGAGGGAAACTTATCGTTTCTATCGAAGGCCACCGCTACACACCATCTCGCACTTCGACCACGTAGGAAGTCAAAATATCAGGAGACTGCATCTGATACTGTGGCCTATAACGCCGCGCAGTTACTCCCATATAAAGGCTCGATTCCTCACAGGTCCCACCCGCCAAAGCATCTCCGCACTCCAGCCGATTTTAGATATTCCGATCCTCGGGGATATTTAATCTCATCAATTCTACCCTTACCCTTGTCCAGGGGAAAAAGGGGCCCCGAGGCGTTTCGAAGGGCAGCCCCGTTTAAATTGTCGGAGGCGTCACCTGTCCGTCCTGAACCGGGAACAACAGAGGAATCACCCCCAATGTGCAACGAAGAAGAACGACCCGGACCCATAAAAGTAATAGAAATAGAACAAAAAGACTACCTCAGGCAAGGTATCACAAAACGCCAGAAAAACTCTGCATGGAAGGTCAAACCAGATGTTAAGGAAAGAGAAACCCGAACTCGCAGAGAGGCAAAAAGGCGTCAAGATCAGGGGAACACAAGACGAGAGGTCAGAAGATATTCTCAGAAGAAACTAGAAAAAACTCAAATAGCCGCGCAAAAAACTAAACGCCATCATTATCATAAGACATATGACGGCACAAGCCCCAGCCAAACCAACCCCGAAAGCAAACACGCAGTCGATCCAATTCAAGAAACGATATTACCGGGCGCACGCCTAATCGTATCGCAAAGGCCGGGGCAACCACAGGGTTTGAAAATAGGCACGAAGGCCCACTAGTCAAAGCCCAAGGAAGAGGTAAGCCCGGTGGAACGCCCGAGGCCCTAGCGCCGGCCCAGAAAAGAAGCCCAATTTGTTCGCTCTAAGAGCCACAATAGCATGTGACAACGTAGGCACATCTCCAAATCAAACCAAATCACATCAGTAAGGGAAGTAAGATAATTCCCAATAAAGACTTATCCTCTAAATCAAATCGAATCTCACCAATAAGGGAAGTAGGATAATCTTCAATAACCGCTTCCTCATTATCCCTTAATAATTCAATAGCGATAAAGGCGAAAAATACCCCAGCCAATGGGATAAAATCCTTATCACCCATCCAATTGGGAAAAACATATGCTATAAATATCAGGCCACCCCATCGGTGAAAGGTACGCAAACATACGCAGAACATTCGCCCTCTAAACAGTTGATCTTTTCTCTCATCATGGAGGAACTGACTTAGGCATCGGAGCGGCTACGGGCGAAGCCCTCGCCGATCCTCTTTGTTTCTTGTTTTGGCAGAGGAGTCCAACGTCCAGAGCCAACGGACCGGCCCAAATACGCCCAGCTTCGCCTACATTCCAGCATGCTCCGTACCTTCTAATTCCTCGAAGGAAAAAGGCATCATCATGCCTCATCTCATATTAGTATCTACCTTCCACTGGCAATCTAAATTCTTGTTTATGTATCTTTCTTTGGCCTCGATTCATTCTTAATGGAGTTACTTGGAGTTTGGAACTATAAGTTCCCAACTCCTATTTTTAATTCTTACGTTTGATCTTATATTTAAAAAAATTTATAAACTATTTAATATATTTATCCCAATTAATTGTTTATAAATAATTGTTGGATATTTATATATTAAGGTTCTATGATTTTTTTTCTAATTAATTTTATTTGGAGTGTATTATATTTTTACATTATTATTTAATAACAATCATGAAAAAAATCAAGATTTACCTAAGCCTCATTTTCAAACTTGTTCTCTTTTAGCCACTTTCATTGAGTATGAGGGGTTATTTTTTGTCCATTCTTGACAAATCACCCCTCTACACTCATTTCTATCATTTTCTTTCTCAATAAAATTTTTATTCCACACATCTAGATTTTAACTTATTTTTTCATGATTTCGTCGTGGTCTTGTGTCGTCTTATTACATTTATTTGTATTTCATCGTCTTCTTGTGGCATTTAATTATGTGTGGGCGATTCAAACAAGCAAAACACATTCAATCAAACAAGGATAACAAATTAAATCATGGTCGTCGATATGTTTCAAAACTAGAGTCATAGGTATTCAAATTACTATAGTAATAAAATGTAGCCTTTTGAGTTTCCATTTATTATGTCATTAACTCCTGATATTGTGCCAATCCTTTATATATTTTAGCAAAATTTGATTATGTATTTCTATCTATGTATTGTTAGTTTGAATAAAATTATTTTCCCTTTAGTAAAAACTAAAAAAAACTCAAAACATATTTTCAAATATATACGTAACACTAACGCTTCAAAAACGCCATAAGGAAAGGAGGGGTCGAAGTTCGGTGCTCTAGTGAGACCGAACGGTTTACTATACATTATAACTAAAGTGTTTAGCCTCTAAAACAAAGGGTACATCGAAGCAGGGGTCAAAAATAGGCTTGCTTTTTAAACATATATTACTTTTAGCTTTCTTACAAACTTATGTCAAATCTAACCCCCTCATGTGACCTAAAATGCCACGTATGAGAGGGAGAGAGTATGAAGGATCCCGACCTGACACCATGAACCCTGAGGGACCTCCCACATCTGAATCCGACATATAGAACTGCTCAAAACAATTAATAAAACTTTGATTTAACCTCTTACAATCCTTAACATATCTTTAAATAAGTATAGTTGGTAAAAAATTTTCTTTTTTTTTTTTTTAAACAATAGATTTTTTCATAAAATCGCCGTAGTTTCATCTGCTTTGCCTGGACTTTCCCTCAAATTTACAAAAACCCGCGAAAAACATTTAAAAACACTTCTAATCTTTCAATTCTCAACTTCCATTTTAGGACTTCTCGTCCACAACCCAATTAAGCACACACCTCAATCAATCAAAATATATACACATATACATTTATTTACTTCAATCATCAAAACATTCAAAACTTCTTCAATTCCATGCACAGTTTTATAAAAGGATTAGGCTTGAGCCGGACTTAACCCGACCGCCTACGTACCTCGTCCACTGAGGATCAAAGCCCACGTAGTTCCTTTTCAAAATATATACATATATACATATATACATGACAAAATATTCAACATATACAATATGCAAAATATATATACAATGCACCACATGCGTCGGCCTCCGATGGCTCGACTCCACCGCAGGGGATGCCCCACGGCCGCACCCGCTCCGGGTCCCTCGAAAATGTTTTATGAAACATACCGAAAATAAGGAGCTAAAGGAGCCCAAATGAGTGTACATTTCATTAAGACAACATTTTCGCATATATCAAAGTAATAAATACTTATAAAATTAAAATCCATTTATGCCTTAACTTTATTTCTTTCTTTCTTCTCATGAACCTGTGGGATAAACACACCACCGCTTCGGCACCGACGGTGAGGCGCTCACATTCCAATATAACTACTACGCCGCGGAAACTCACGCCTCAGACAGGTCTACCATAGCACCGTATCACGTGCAAGGATATTACGCTAAAATCTATTTCCCCTCCCTCCGTTAGCAACCTAATTGTGTTTCCTCTAAATCCTTACATGCTTATGCACTCACCGATATCACATAACAACATATATGTTAGTGGCAACCATCAAGAAAAAACATTTATCAAAAATACATTTATAAATCCATTTAAATCTTTTATTTTCATTAAAACACATGAAGATACTCCAATTATACATATGCATCCTTACACATTTTAAACTTCCATAATGCCTAACATATGCATACATATATAAGTTAATATAAATATATATATTTAGGCAAGATAAAACATTTCATATGCCTAACATAAACTTCCATATGCCTTAACATTTATATAAACATTTCCATTAAACTTTTCACTTAAATAAACCATTCACTTTTAAAACTCAATTTTTCAAAATATCATTTACACTCACCTCTTTGTTTCCCGAAATTGGGCACAACTCCACTACTTTCCCACCTTTGGCTCTGAAATTCTCACAAACTCAACGGTACGACAATGTGTTAATCGCCCGCGTATACGTAAAACTTAACGTATTTCACACGCAAGTCACTTTAGGTCACAATTACATTCATATAAAAGCAAAATTAACAATTTACCTTGAGCACTCAAAAAACCCCCTAACAAAACCACCATTTTGCAGTAGACATTTTTCCAACAATACTCTCTAGGACTTTATTACCCAAAAATTATTCAAACGATCTTCGCAATTTTGAACTCTCCATATCGCCCTTTATATATCCACGACATTTCTTTAAATTTTCAATTTAAAATTCCTTCTCTAAGGCCCTCAACCATAACATAAGTTACGCATGTTTTTGATGCCACTGGTTAACTCACCTAATCACCTATTGTTATCCTTGATTTATGGGATCTTAACTCCATAAATTGGAAATTTTTCTTCACTCATTTGAAGCTATGGTTCTAAGGTTTCTTCTCCAATTGGAATCACCCAATTTGGATCATCAAAACTCAAGTTATTGTATTTTATATCTAGATTACTCAAATTGGCATAACAGAATCTGCACATAGCTCCACTTAGAAAAATTCTTGGGCATTTTGGGGTCACAATTTGCATGAACTTCCTTCAGATAACTTATTCCCCTAGAAGTCTATTTTACCAAGAATTTTGAATCACTCTATTGGGATGAGTGAAACTCCACTTATGGCCAAAACATTACAACAATACCCAAAACAGAGTATAATCAGTGAGCTACACGAGCTCACCTTTCAGTCCCTAATTGGGAGCCTTAGAGCTACAATTTGCTCTTGGTCCCTTCTATACACTTGTATACCTATCTCTTATGGTTCTTTACCAATTGGAATCAATTGATTTGATATAATCTAATCTATATCAAAATAAGAACAGGGGTTTTGCAAATATTTTGACAGCATTCCTTTAAAACCTCCAACATTCTCCTTTACAACTTATTCCATACCTCAAAAACCATGAAATCTAACTCAAAACAACTCCACAACACTTGAATTGGTGATTTGGAAATTCATAAACCAAACCCTAGGTGAAAATCCAAAAGAATTCAACTCCAAGGTCCACCAATCTACAAAACCATAAAATTATGATAGATTCCACGTTTGATTTTCACCAATCGGGGTTTTTCCCCACATAGTCCAACAAATCTAGGTTTGGGTGATCTCACCACAAAACCTTAGAAAAGAGTTAAATAATTTCTCCAAACCAAAACCTTAGAATCCAAAATACACTTGATTTAAAATAAAACATACCTTTTCTCTTTCTCCTTCCTCTTCTTTCCTCTTTCTTCCTCCTCTTCCTCTTCTTGCCTCTTCTTTCTCCCTTCTCCTCCCTCTTCCTACGGTTGCCTTAGAAATTTTGAGACCAAAATATGAGTTTTGGCTTTTGTCTCCCTCTTTTATAATATTAACTTTCCCCTAATTGCAACTAAATCCTCATCTCTTAATATTTTAAGATCAACTTATTTTATTTTCTATTATGGCCCATCTCTACTTTTATTATGATTTTCATATCCTTTATGGCAATTACAATTTTGCCTTTTATGTCCCATTTGATCAATTACATTTTTATCCTTGTTCTAGTACCACAATTCCCGGTTCCATAAATTATGATTTCACAATTTCACCTCCAAAATACCACAACGACACTTAGTGTTCATGTGTGTCCCTACGATTTCCGCACCGCAAATTTCTCGGGACGGGGCGTTACAAATCCTCCCTCCTTTAGAACATTTCGTCCTCGAAATGAACAAACTAAACTCAAAGGAAAGGAAAATACCTCATTAGGAAAATAATTGAGGGTACTGACGGCGCATCTGAGCCTCTGGCTCCTAAGTAGCAACCCCTCTCATGATTCTTACATAGGACTTTAACTAATGGAATTACTTTACTCCTCAACACCTGTTCTCGCGATCTGCCAATCCGCATGTGTGTTTCCTCATAAGTCGGATTCTCCTTAGTCAGATCGTCACTTCAACACATGTGAAAATCTGGGATATATTTCCTTAACATCAACACATGGAATGTATCATGAATCCTTGATAACTCTGGGGGTAACTTCAATTTGTAAGCTACTGGTCCCACCTTGCTCACAATCTCATAAGGTCCTATATATCTTAGACTACTTGCCTCTCGCTCTTGAATCTTAAACACCTTCCAAGGGGAAATTTTGAAAAGACTCTACACACCTATCTCAAACTCGCAAAGTCTCACGACCTATTGTCCGCATAACTTTCTCTGGGTCTATCCCTTGCTTTCTTTAAGTTATCACGAATAACTTTCACTTTCTCTGAAGTGATCTGCACTAATTCAAGGCCTACTAGTTTTCTCTCACCAACCTCATCCCAACACACCGGAGTCCTACATTTCCTACCATACAATGCCTCAAATGGAGTCATCTCTATACTGGCCTGATAGCTGTTGTTGTAGGCGAACTCCATCAGTGCCAAATGAGTATCCCAACTTCCCTTGAATTCCATAATGTCTCTTTTCAGCTCGCCATACTCTGGCACACACATTCTCTGTTCTTTCACTGTCATGCCATCATCTCTAATTTGAAACTCTGCTTTTTTTTTTTTTTCTTTTTTTTTTTTTGTCTATCTCTTCCTTAAGGTTAATCATCCGTGGATCCCATGACGCCTCGCTAGAATCCGGTCCACTAGAGAGGTCTAACATGAAATGGCTAACGAGGCTCCCCAATCTCAAATTTCTAATATCACCGCTAAAGCTCTCGATCCACCAATAGTGGAAGATAACTGGATCTCACGTGGATACAAAGAACTCTCCTCGGTCGCCTCTACTCAGCAGACCAAGCATGACATTAGCTTTTCCTGGATGATACTCAATAGTAAAATCGTAGTCCTTAATCAACTCAAGCTTTCTTCTTTGCCTTAGGTTTAACTCTTTCTCGGGTGAAAATATATCACACTCTTATGATCTGTGAAGATCCTGGCAAGGAACACCATATAAATAATGTTCCATATTTTTAGTGCAAACACGATCGCCGGTAGCTCTAAGTCGTGGTGTCGGGTAACA
Organism: Tetrastigma voinierianum; assembly: GCA_016808115.1. NCBI lineage: Eukaryota > Viridiplantae > Streptophyta > Magnoliopsida > Vitales > Vitaceae > Tetrastigma > Tetrastigma voinierianum. Next base: position 34,905 of record JAEQBH010004850.1, on the reverse strand, counting down.
ATTCTCATCATGTTTCTTCACCGCCCAGAGGCATATGCAATCACCCTATCATCTCCGCATCAAACACAACCAAGGTCTTGCCCGGAAACATCACTATAAACCACAAACCCATCTCTCCCATCAAGCTAGAACTCGGAGTCAAGTCTATCTATTTATCTTCAACTCCTCAAAACTCACAAGGTGCATCCACTCAATCATACTTGATGATCTCTCTCAGCCGCCTTGGTCAGCTGCTATCCCCGAGAACCCCTCAACAAACTTCCCGTAATACCCTCGCTAAAAACCAAGGAAGCCAATCTCCGACATATCTCTCGGGTGGTTTCCAATCACCACAACTTCTATTTCCTGTGGATCCACACTACCCCCTCGCCTGAAATCACATGACTCCAGAAATGTCACCGTCGTTTCTCAAAACTGACACTTGCTCAACTTGGCATACAACTGTCGCTCCCTTAGGGTCTGCAATACAATCCTCAGGTGCTCTGAATGTTCCTCTGAACTACCTGAATACACTAGGATATCATCGATAAAAACTATGACGAACCTATCCAAATCCATAAACGCTGCCGGAGCATTAGTCAAACCAAATGGCATCACCAAAAACTCATAATGCCCGTAGCGTGTCCTGAATGTAAATGTGTGGTCCATTACATCACTTTCCCGCACCCTCAACCGATGATACCCTCGACCTCAGTTCATCTCGAGTATACCTTAGCTCCCCTCAGAATCGACAAAAGAGATCATCAATCCTTGAAAGGATAATCGGACACGTATTTGCTACCTGTCCAACCTCCGTAATCACATAACGCATGCTTCCGTCCTTCTTCTTCACAAATAAAACCGGTGCTCCCCAAGGAGACGTGCTCGGTCTGACGAACCCCTTGTTGACCATTTCCTTCCATCCAGACCTTGGGTCCTTTCAATTTCGCAGGGCCATCCCAGAGGGAGCTCGAATCTGCTCTGTCCCGTGGCTAACTCATCCGAAAATCAATCTCTATCTCGGGTAATCCCCGAAGATCATCTAGAAACACATCCGAAATTCTTCGATCACCAATGTCTTCCGCTCCAATTTCACATCATCCTCTCTCACCTCAACTACATAGGCGGATACCTGGATATGACTTTCTGAGCATCTTCCCACCCATCATTGGCGTACATCATACTGGTGACGGATCTTCCTTACCCCACAAAAGTAATCTCGTTCCTGGGCCTAGAGAACTTAACTTCTTTCCTGAAGCAATCCATGGTGGCGTGATGTCAAGACAACCAGTCCATCCCTAAGATCACATCGAAGTCCTGAATGTCCAACAATACCAAATTGGACCTAAACTCATGGCCCTCAATAATCACTCTACAACCCATGTATACTCTATCTGCTATAAGTGAATCTCCTGTAGGAAGGGAGACTACCATACTACAATCTATAGGTTGTATCTCTATGTTCACTTATGCAATAAATTTCGCATAAATAAATGAGTGAGTAGCACCCGGATCTATCAAGACATAAGCATCCCTATCAAAAACTTGGATAGTACCTGTCATGACCTCTGGTGCTACATCTCGCCTCTCACGTGACTGTGAACACTCCTAAAGATAACTGAGGTTGTCCCATCTGTCCTCTAGATGGTTGACCTCTACCTATTGGTCCTCCAGGTCTAGTAAATGTAGTGGGGCCTCTGCCTGGAGCCCCTCTTCCACTGGCCCCACCTCTACCAAGACCGAATCGCTTCTGGTCTCCAGCTCGTCCCACCCGATCCACCGCTAAACTATCTACGTGGCACTACGGGCGGCGTCCCTGCTTTGTTCGTGACTTAGCAACTATTTGTGCCCAATCTCGCACTCACCATAATGTTCTTTCCCACACCGAGCACACTCGGCTTTGGACCCTTGGAGCTACATGCGTGGCCTCCACTTGAGACCTGGCTGGGCGTGCTTACGGCCGGGCTGTATGGCCGGTCCATGTGTCTTTCTCCCTCTTGAGCCCCTTCTTTGGAACCTCCTAAACCCACGCGGACCCACTCCGTTTACGTCCTTGTTGGGCGCCTTTGGGATTTCAACCCCATGCTCCTCTCGACCTAGCTAGGCCTCTACTACTGGTTATGCTTGTGTGTGGGTTGTCGCTCTTGTGGTCACCAATCTTTAGACTAAGACCTGCGACAAACCTCTTATTCTTGAAACCGTCATCACGATAAATGGGACATATGCGCGAGAGCTCGGAAAAAACTCTGCTCATAATCTGTTATGGAGAATGTCCCCTGCTCCAGCCTAAAGAACTCCTCAGCCTTCGCATCTTTGTAACTGGCTGGAACAAACTTATCTGTAAACTCTTCATGAGCCGTGCCGGGACACTTTCCCTCTCGGACATCTCCTGCGAGCGCCCTCCACCACTCCTAACGCTGTCGTAGGGCTTGAAAGAAAAGTGACCATCTGCTCATCACGTACGGCATCTGGTGGGCAAGCTCGTTTCCCTCTAACCATGATGAAGCCTTTTTCGGGTCTCCCAATCCATCATAGTTATGTGCCCCCAGCTTTCGCCCCCTCTCTATAGAAGCTACCGACTCTCGGGGTTGTCGTAATCCCGGGGCTAAAGGCCCAAAGTCATGTCTGCTCTAAAAGGTATCTGTCCTCCACAACCTCGGGAGGCGTTAGGCGGTGTGACTCTATACGTGGTGACTGCGAGAAGGCATAGGGTCACTATGTACTATGGGTGGAGGAACATACGCAGACTCATCAACATGTTTCTCGGGTGGTGGTACTAATGCCTCAGGAGCTCTCTTGGTGGCGGGTCGGCCTCGACGACGCATTTTCTGTGAATTCAAAATTTTAATATGTCATGTAATGCATATATGATTTTAAATCACATAAATAATTTATGCAATTTTAAAATAAAACATTAAAACAATCATATGAAAATAAAATTTTCAAATCTTTATAACATTTTCAAAATCGAAGTGACTCGATACCCGTTGAAAGATCCGACCGGATTAACCTTATGAACTTAGAGGGGACCTCCGTACTCAGCGGATATATTGTTCCTCAAAACAATCAATTAAAATCCATGGGCGAACCCCTTTACAATCCTTAACATATATTTGAAAATAATCACGGAGTAAGTGGTAGGAAATTTTCTTTCTTTTTTTTTAAACACTTAGATTTTTTGAAAATCGATTCGAGTTTCCTCTGTTTGTCGGACTTTTGAGTACAAAAACACACGAAAACATTTAAAAACACTTCCCTAATCTTTCAATTCTCAGCTTCCATTTTAGGACTCTCGTCCTGACCCGACTAAGCACACCTTTCGATCAATCGAAATATATACATATACATTTGTTTACTTGATCGTAAACATTCAAAACTTCTTCAATTCCATGCACAGTTTTATAAAAAGGATTGGGCTTGAGCCGGACTTAACCCGACCGCTAACGTACCTCATCCATTGAGGATCAAAGCCCACGTAGTTCCTTTTCAAAATATATACATATATACATATATACATGACAAAATATTCAACATATACAATATGCAAAATATATATCACAATCTGTCCAGCGTGCGTCGTCTCCTCGATGGCTCGACTCCTTTGCTTAGCAGGATCTTTCTAAAGGCCTTTGTCTCGAGTCCACGAAAATGTTTGTTGAAACATACGGAAAAAGAAGTGAGCTAAAAGGAGCCCGATGAGTGTACATTTTCATTAAAGACAACATTTCGAGTATATATCAAAGTAATAAATACTTATAAAATTAAAAATCCATTTTATACCTTAACTTTACTTTCTTTCTTTCTTTCTTTCTTTTTTTTCTTTCTTTCTTTCTTTCTTTCTTTACGATGGAACCGGGGGATAAACACACCGAGCAGTTTCAGGGTCGCAACGGTGAGACGAGTCACATTCGATGTGCCCTTTCGCTTCTACGGAAACTCACGCGCACATAGGGCTCAAGTCATAGTATCACGTGTAAGGATATTACGCTAAGTCTATTTCCTCCCTCACATTAGTAACCTAATTGTGTTTCCCTCTAAATCCTTACACGCTTAAGGTACCTCGGTGATATCGATCTGCATGAGTCATATAGGGTTAGGGTAACCATCGTTAAAACATTTATCAAAATACATTTATAAAATCCATTTAAAATCCTTTATTTTTTCTCATTAAAACACATAGATACTCAATTGTACATATGCATCCTTTACACATTTTTAAGCTTCCATGTGCATAACATATGCATACATATATAAGTTAATATATAAGCATCTTATATTTAGGCAAAGATAAAACATTTCCATATCTTTTATACTTATAAACTTTCATATACCTTAACATTTATATAAACATTTCCATTAAACTTTCAGTTTAACATTAAAACCATTCACTTTTAAAACTCAATTTTCAAAATATCATTTTACACTCACCTCTTTGTTTCGAAACTTGGGCACAACTCACTACTTTCCCGTCTTTAACTTAGCGCTGCTACACTCCAACGAATACGGCAAGCGTGTTGTCCTTTAACGTATAATGCAAACTGCAGTACTTCTGCATAAGTCACTTTAGGGTCACACAACATTCATATAAAGCAAAATTAACAATTTACCCTTGAGCACTAAAAAACCCCTAACAAAAAAAACCACTCATTTTGGTAGACATTTTTCCAACAATACTCTCTGGACTTTATTACCCAAAAATTATTCAAACGATCTTCAAAAATTATAAAACTCTCCAGATCAGTCCTTTATATATCCAATGACATTTCTTTAAATTTTCAATTTAAAATTCCTTCTCTAAGGCCCTCAACCACATAACTGGGTACAGCATGTTTTTGATGCCAATTTGGTTAACTCACTGAATCACCTACTGTTATCCTTGATTTCTGGGATCTTAACTCCATAAATTGGAAATTGTTCTTCACTCATTTGAATCTATGGTTCTAAGGTTTCTTCTCCAATTGGAATCACCCAATTTTGGATCATCAAAACTCAAGTTATTGTATTTATATCTAGATTACTCAAATTGGCAGACATAATCTGCACATAGCTCACTAGAAAAATTCCACCTGGGCATTTTGGGGTCTGGTTGCATGAACTTCTTCAGATAACTTATTCCCTAGAAGTCTATTTTATCAGAATTTTGAATCACTCAATTTGGATGAGTGAAACTCCACTTATGGTCAAAACATTACAACAATACCCAAAGCAGTATAATCCCGTTGAGCTACGAGCTCACCTTTCAGTCCCTATTTGGGAGCCTTAGAGCTACAATTTGCTCTTGGTCCCTTCTATACACTTGTAGCCCTATCTCTTATGGTTCTTTATCAATTTGAATCAATTGATTTGGATAATTATAACTTAATCTATATCAAAAATAAGAACAGGGGTTTTTACAAAAATTTTGACATCATTCCTTTAAAAACCAACATTCTCCTTTTTACAACTATTCCATATGCCTCCAAAAACCACATGAATCTATCCAAAACAACTCCACAACACTTGAATTGGTGATTTGGAGATTCAAACCAAACCCTAGGTGAAAATCCGAAATTGACAAGGTACCAATTCCTACAAAACATAAAATTATGATGATTATGTTTAATTTTCACCAATTGGGTTTTCCACGCATAGCTTTCAAACAAATCTCGGGTTTGGGTGATCTCTACCACAAAACCTTAGAAAAGAAAGAACAATTCTCCAAACCAAAACCTTAGGAATCCAAAATACACTTGATTTAAAATAAAAACATACATTTTTCTCCTTCTCCTTTATCTTCTTCCTCTTCTTCCTCCTCTTCCTCTTCTTTTCTCTTCTTTTCTCTTCTTTTCTCCCTTCTCCTCCTCTCCTACAGGTTGCCTTAGAAATTTTGAGACCAAAATATGAGTTTTGGCTTTTGTCTCCCTCTTTTATAATATTAACTTTCCCCTAATTGCAACTAAATCCTCATCTCTTTAATATTTTAAGATCCAACTTATTTTATTTACGACATGGTTCTTCTTTGATTATGATTTTCATATCCTTTATGGCAATTACAATTTTGCACTTTTATGTCCCGTTGATCGAATTACATTTTTATCCTTGTTCTAGTACCACAATTCCGGTTATAAATTATGATTTCACAATTTCACTTATCCAAATCTGCAATGACATAGGTGTTCATGTGTATCCTCTGATTCTGCATGCAAATGCCATTTCTCACTGGGACGGGCGTTCACAGTATGACCAAAAAAAAATCGTGGTAAAAGCCGTAGTTGATAATTACGGTTTTCATTTTGTCACCAAAACCAACATATATTACTTTTAACTTTATGTACAAACTTATGTCAAATCTAACCCTCTCATGCCACCTAAAATGCCATGTAGAGAGAGTGAGAGAGTATGACGAAAAAAAAAACGTTGGTAAAATCGTAGTTGGCAATTAGGGATTCATTTTTGTAATAAAACCGTAGTTAGCCAAATTCACGGTTTTTTATACTAAAACTATGGATTGTGATTAATAGCGAAGAATTAATGCCCAAAGTACGTAGTTAGCGATTCTGATTTCGTTTTGTACTTTAGTTGGGGTAGGGGTTTCATTTTTCTTGGAAGTCATGATTGTCCAACTTCTTGATTTGAGTTCACATAGTATTTTTTTATTGAAAATGTAATATAAATTAACTAAAATTATAATAAAAATAAATACTTGAATAATAAAAAAAAAATTATATTTTAAAGTTTAATATTACTTCAATAAATGTATCAAATAATACTTCAATACAAAATAATTTTATCAATAAATTAAGAAATTTAAGATTATAAAATTATATGACTAATTTCATCAAAATTAGTTAATAAAATCAATTAGAAAATTTTGAATGTAATGTTTCAAAAGCAAGCCAAATTAATTCCAGTACAAATTATTAGTTAACATTACATTTTGTAGTGAAAATTTTCTGAATAATTTCATTAACTAATTTTGAGAAATATACCATATACTTTATTATTTTAAATTTCTTGGTGTGATAAATTATTTTATTGAGTAATTTTAAATCATAAAAATATAATTTTTTTATTATTTAAGATTTTTTTTTGACAGAATATTTATTTAGGAGTATTTATTTTATTGTTATAACAATTTGTCATTTAATTTATATTACATTTTCGTAAAAAGTAAGTGTGAAAACTAGATGGCTTTCATTAAAAATGGAATTAACTAAAAAAAAATTCACTACAAAATGCAATGTTTGTTAATTAGGCTTGGCTTTTGAAACACTATAATTTGTAGTGAAATTTTTCTAATTAATTTCATTAGAAAAATTATGACTTAGTATAAAAATAAAACCGTAGTTGGCAACTATAACTATAGTACAAAAAATGAAAATGTAAGTAACAATTCCAATTTTAGTATAAAAAATGAAATCATAATTTTCAACTATAATTTTACTACAAAAAATAAAACCGTACCAACTACGAATTTAATATAAAAACAAAACCCACTAAGGTTTGAGCAACAATTTTTTTTGTCATACTCTCCCCCTCTCTAATACATAGGATTCTAGGCTAGATTTAACATGAGTTTTAGAAAAGGTCAAAAGTAAAAAGTAATATAGGTTTCAAAAGCAAACCTATTTTAACCTATAACTCGTAAAATCGTCCATTTATCCTTTTCATCTCATTTCTATTATTATAAAAACTATAATAAATACAAATAATCATTTCAATCTTAAACTCCTTTCATTCATTTAAACAAGAATTGGATTATATTTTCCATTTTTATTATTTCAAATAATATCTTTTAATGCCACATGTTGCTTCTTCATTTTTTTTCTTTTTTTTTTGCTAACTTGGGAAAAAGGGAAAGATATTTCGATTATAATGTTGTTGATATTTAGTATTCACATGGTATTATTAAATTTGACAGCGTTCTCCAACTCAAGCAAGGGTTCCATGTTCCACAGTATAGAATTTAGCTTGTCGACTGCCTATAATACCCAACACTTCATGTCTGAAAAACAAACAAAAAACCTTTCAAAGCTCCTCCATTGATTCTTGTGTCTTTCCGGTGGCGAAAACACAAAGAGAAAAAACACTAAAAGTCATGCGACATTGAATCGCAGCGTGACGTCGTATTTAGGTTATCTTTTCTTGCTTAGCACATTGCTTCTTGCCTTCTTATTTATCACTATAAATCAAGAACTTTCCTCACCTCGATTCCTTTCTCTAGGCATGGCGATTTCTGAGACAACTCATCAAACGGATCAAACCCAATGCGCTACGCCATTGCCCTCTTCCTTGTCAGATGAAAACTGGTCGACGCGTGGGTGGGTTCCCTCAAACTCCACTGGCGGAGCCTCTTCAACATCTACGAGTGACGAGGGAAGTATTAGTAAAGTGCGCGCGATTTCAATGGCTTTTGAAGATTCATCGGCCATTTATGTTCTTGTTTCGACTAATTGAATTTTATTATTGTGTTGTGGATTCATTTTTAGGAGATTTTAAAGATGATTCTGGCTCATCGAAAAAGGAGCTTGGCGGCGCGGCGACAATCAAAAAGCTATTGGTCGAGAATTACGCCCGGAAAGGGAAAAACTTTAAATTCAGAGAGGAAGATGTTTGCAATCCTTCTACGCTTTCATGTTAAATTGGTGTGATTTATTTTATTTTTTTCTATTATTAATTATTTTAATTTGAAAAGACGTTCTCATAATTCTTTTCATGTTTATAAAATAATCATGAATCTTCATATAAGATTATAAAATATTTCTTCTTTGGTAGTGAATTAATCTTTTGGTATTAATCCCAATACCTCACAACAAATTTTACGAAAAAGAAGGAAGAAAAACAAAAAAAATTTAAAAATATAGTTAAAAAGAAAAGGAGGGTTTGTCATTCTTCTAAAGAGCATCCCTAGATTAACTCATAATTAAGGACATTAACCTAAAAATTAATATTAAATTTAAAATTGTTATTTTTCCAGTGCTTTTTCTTATTATCATTCATTTTAGAATTTGAAAATAGTTTTAATTCTTTCCTTTTGAATACCTTTCATGGTTTTGTCACTTGCATCGACTGAAGTCTTTGCTTTTTGTATATTATGTTTGTTAACGGTGACTAATACTTTTCATTGTAAACATAATAAGAAAATTAAATTTGTTGTTGGTATATGAATGCTAGTTTATTTAAAAAATAAGTGAATAAGATGGAGAACAAGGTCCAAATTATACAACAATCTGATATTTGTTCAAAATTTTAATTAACTTTCATAATTTGCATCTCAATTATAAAATATTCTATATTTACTTTTCAAGCTCCGTGCAAACTCTTGTAAAAAGTTAGAAAAGGGTACTTATTATAATCTCAAAATTTATAACTTCAATTGTTCAAAATTTTTTATATATTAAAAAATAATTAATTTTATTCAACCAAACATAAAGTTTCTGTGTGCTGACATAAATTTCATATCTAGTATATCTAAGGTAGGTTTTCGGAATATATATATATAAAGAGAAAGATTTATAAATGCTTGCCATTATTGTAACTTTATTATGATATTATGTTATGTTCTAAAAAAATATGGAGGACAAATAAAACATGTATAACATATTTGGTTCCTTTTTTTTTTTTCTAAAAATTACAAAAAACATAAAAAAAACACTAAATTTAGAGAATAGAATCATTTCAAAGAACATTATTCTCTATATTTTAAAAGTGTCTTAGAAACGATTTCAAAGTAGATTAATAAGACCTTAGGATTTATTTAGTTTTGTTTTTAAAAACTATTTTTGTTTTAAAAAATAGGATAACAAGGAAAACACTTTTGCCTCATAGTTTCTTTTTATTTTGAAAAACACATAAAACACAGAAAATACTAAATTAAGATAAAAATAAAAGTTTGTAAAGAATGTCATTTTGGTATTTTTTTGTGTTTTCAAAATTTGTTGTAATTTTGTCCATGGTAATTAAAATATAATTTTTGTTTTGGTATGTAACACAGCAGCGTAGGAGTTACATAGAAATGGAGAAAAGATTCAAGATATGGACATACATAGAGGATCACCTGCGGTTCCTGACGGACCGGTAAATAACATATATGCGATGGGGGCAATTCATGGATGGCGGAGCGTGGGAAAAGTCAGCGGTGGCGCGTCATCCGGGATGGCGCCGTCTTCAACCTCCCCATCGGTATCATTAGGGTGTTCGATATATGTACTACTCCGGTTAACTATCTTGCTAATTACCTCGAAAAGTTGGTCACCGACTATATCCATGTCATAGCAAATAAGTACCGTATTGGAGCGACGAGTGGAGCGACCATTTCACTGCTCTCTGTCATGATTGGAGTACGTTCTAAATATATATATATATATATATATATATATATATATATATATATATATATATTATGTTTTATTTGTTCTTTTTAATTCAATTGTTTTTACCCTAATCACAATTCTAATTATCTAAGATAGAACAAGACCGAGGCGAAACAAATAATTATAAACCTTGAGTCAAAACTGAATAATTTATATGGTTAGGTGTGAATAGTTATAACTTATAAATAATATCAGAGTTTATCTGATATGGGAGTCTCCATATGAGGACCAAATCCTCATCAATGATGTGGGGATTTGGCCCTTGTTTGACCTCGGTTTCATAGTGTGGAACCAGGGTGTTTCTTAGTTTGACCCATAATCCGATGAGACAAAACAAAGCATCTCCACAAGGGTTAAGGTGGAGTCAAGATTTATTGTCAGTTGGGCAAAAACTAAAAACTAATAAATGTGAGGTATATAACCCTAACCCAATGGTTAAGTATCAAGTAGGGGAATAGAGTCTTCATATTTACAATAAAAAAAATTTTGTCCAAAAATTCCAATGGGTTACTCTGCCTCCTTAGGTAAGATATAGTATCGAAGACATTGTATCTGGATAAAAATGTTTCCATTAAGTACTTAATAGATGGGAGGTTTTGGGTTGAAAGTAAACAATATCTAAATAATTAGATTGGACGAGGTGGTTACTAATCAGCTAATCATCCATATTTTGAAATATCAGGCACCAGGAATTTCGACCGTTACCCCAGATCTCTACAAGAATTTCATACGAGTCCTCTACAATGCAAACACCTCGGAAAGGTTCCAGCCCATGAGAGACATCTCTTTACCATAAGTCAACATCCCCAGGCAAGCTGGGGCCGCCCCACCTCGACAAACCCCCAACCCATGCCCTCTCGCCTTCTTCGCCGGCTGTGAATACGACTACATGCAAACCCTCTCTTCCAATTCTGGAAAACGACAACGAAATCCAGGTCTACGAGCACCTCCCCAAGAACAAAAGCTACTCGAATCAATGGCGGACAACGGGTTTTGCCAATGCCCTAGCGGTTGGGAAGTCGCCGTCGGGTGCGTGCCGGTCATCATCTCCGATTACTACGTGCTGTCGTTCAGTGAAGTTCTAGATTGGAGCAAATTCTCCGTACATGTTCCGTCCAGTAAGATTCTGGAGATCAAGAGGATATTGAAAGCGGTGCCAATTAATAGGTATATTTGGAGATGCAGAAGAGGGTAAGGCAATTGCAGAGGCATTTCGTCATCAACCGGCCGTCGAAGCCCTACGATTTGCTTAACATGATTTTTCATTCCATTTGGCTCTGGTGGCTTAATGTCAGGCTGCCTCTACTGGCTTCTTGATGGCCTTTGTTCAGCCCTTCATAAGACTTTCTTACATGATGTGTTACATATTGTGTGAGAAAAATGAAAAATCAATTGAAGGCTGCTCTCCAAAAACATTATTTTTCTTTTCTTAAAAAAAATTTGTTTTGAAAAACAGAAATTCAACGAATCCTTTTTCTTTTTCTTTTTTAGCAGTATCTTCATCTCATTCTATTGGTGCAACTTTGTACCAGTTCCTATTGCACATTTTCAGATTTTGCCATGTCATTATCATTACTAAGGTTACAAAAATATATGTTAAAGGAAAATTGAGGGCATGCCGATTTGGGTTCTCTGTGAATCGTTTTTATTCTTTGTATTTAGATTTATTAGTTTTTCATGTTGTTTATAACAAAAAAAAAAAAAAAAGAACCAAATCTAGGTTTTCTTTTTCAATAAAACAGTTTCTTCATCTCGATTTGGGTTTCACGGCTTGCTTTTTCGTGTTTTATCGATCGATCTGTTGTAGTGATGTTTATCCTTGGTGTGGTAGTGAACACTCATATGTGGCGCCGACGGTTGTAGTTCAACCGTGGAGTTTTTCGTTGGTAGCTTTCGAATATGGTCGATTCGACCAATTAATTTATATCGAATCGTGTCCCATTGATATATTGTAGATATAGAATCTTATGTATTATAAGCAATTTTGGTTTATCAAATATATTGACCTTGAGCCTGTATTTTTGCTGTTAACTTTGATAGCGTGTCATTTTCTAAAGTTTTAGTGCTTGATTATGTGATTCTATTGATTATATTATTAACTACTTGCGGTTATAATAAATTTATCACTTTTCAAAAAAAAAAAATTCAATACTAAAGTATGGTTGGATTAGCTTATCAAAATATATATTTAATTAAAGCTTGAACGAACATGAACCTTCTTTCAAAAAAAAAAAAAAAAGGAACATCTACCTATTTCATTAGTTTTTTTTCACATATATTCATTATGCTTTTATAAATTTTGAATTCTACTCGCCTCTCTTTCCTACTAATCCCTTTTACCATTTGAGTTCACCCTCAAAGCACTAAAATAGTACTTAATATAAAAAAATAAAGGGAGAATTGTCTTTAAATGCAATGAATGGAAAAAATAGAAACTTGATATTTGTCAAACATGTAATAAAGGTATAAAAATAAGGCAAAACTGCAATATGTGAAACCCGGGAAAAGCGTTTTTTTTTTTTTTGAAAATGGCGAATCGGTAATTAACTGCACGAGAATGAATTAAAGCGAAACCACCCCAGATGCTTTTCTGCGGGCCTCGGATGGCGAAGCGGATCCTGCAATTAGAATCATCTCATGAATCTAGTTGAACCAAGCGAGCTAGCGTGGCGAATTCCCTGACTGCCGGTTTGCGCGTACGAGCCGAACACGCCCAGCCATTGGTGCCATGTGGCACTTGCATGGGAGACACTTGGCGCATGGGTGGGCAGTATCGTGTCGTAAATTGCATGAGTTGGGTGGGGGCCCAGTGTCAAGTGCGCAAATGCGTGAGCATGAAAGTGGGATTAAATTGTGGCATGGAGAACACTTGGTCTTGAGTTGGCCAAAGTGTCAAACAAGTATGTTAGGTGTACTGCTGGGGTCGAGTAGCTTTGGAGTTGGAGGAGAGATTCAAACAGTGCAGAAGGAAGAAAGAGAAGAAAGAAGAAAGAAAGAGGAAGAAAAGGAGGGGAAGCTTTTCCCCGTTGTTTTCGAGATTTGGGTAGATCAAGAGCGAGTCTGCACACTTGAGGTGAGGATCTTTCCTCTTTGGTTATTTCTTTGTTTGGGGCCATGGAAATGGCATTTGGTTGAGTTTGCTATGTGATTTTTTGAATGAATAACATGCTGAATTTGTGATATTGTCCATGCTGAATTTTAAGGTTTAAGGCCGAATTTGTGATGTTGTACTTGCCTGAATTTGGGTTTGGCGAATTTGTGATGTTGTACATCTTTGTTTTTTACGGTTTAGGATGCAGCCAATTTGATCAATATTGTGTATGAATGAAAAACATACGAAATTTCTGGGCTTTCATGCATGACTAACATGTAGAATCTTTTAGGTTTTTAGATGAAAGAAAACTTCGGTTGGTGTATTATTGTATGCATGAAAAACATGCGAATTTTAAGGCTTCCATGCATATGACTAACATCTGCGAGAATGTTTTGGGTTTTTATTGAAGAAATTCGGTTGGTGTATTATTGTATGCATAAAAAACATGCGAATTTCACGGGCTTCATGCATGACTAACATGTAGCTAAAGAATCTTTTTGGGTTTTAGATCGAAGAAAACTCGAGTTTAGTGTATTATTGTATGCATGAAAAACATCTGGAATTTTCTTGGCTTTCATGCATGATAACATGCGAGAATGTTTTGGGTTTAGATCAAAAAACTGAGTTTGGTGTATCCTTGCAGCATGCATGACTAACATGCGAGAATGTTCTAGGTTTTGGGCGGAAGAAGCTCGAGTTTTGTGTATTGTGTAGCGTATGAAAAACATGTAGGAATTTTATGGGCTTTCATGCATGACTAACTATCTGTGAAATTTTCTGGGCTCTTAGTGAAAAAAATCAGTTTGGTGTATCATTGCTTGCATGGTTAACATCGGGGGTACTACAGGTTCTTAGGCCAGAAAGAAAATCGGTTGGTGTATCATTGCTTGCATGGTTAACATGCGGGATTTTCGGGTTTAGCCACTGGTTGTTTTTAGGCCGCTTTTAGTCGAACTCCGATTTGGGTGTTCTTGGACTCTATAAGTTCATGGGTCAGAAATCTAGCCATAAGCCATTCAGTTGAAATAGGTGCTCACATCTATCTTGAAAAAACTGAGTAATTGTTATCAATATGGGTGTTTCAAAAACATTGGGTTATAATGTGTTGTGCTTGAACATGGCCACTTCTTAGCATGTAGCAGTATATGATTGACATACTATGTCTCAGCTTGGGAATATGAGTTATGGCATTACTTGCCTAAGTAATGGTGGGAATTATGTTAATACATGCTGAAGATGTGTTGACATATGAATCAGGCCCGAATGATAGAAAAGATGTAGTGCATGCTTATGTGATGTCTTGTGATTTGAATGTGTGGAATATTAACATATTTGCATGTTTGTTGATGTTGAAGCCCGAATATATGAAATGTTGTATGCATTAGACATGGGTGTTCAAAGCACACACACATAGTGTGCGGTGTAGAATGTCCGTAAGTCTTCGTACATTGGTCATGGGTTTGAGTGCGATGACCTGAATTGCATTGCATTGGTGTGCGGTAACACCACATTACATGAGAATGCGTACATGGTGCGATTTGTACTTCGCGTTTGGTGTTGAATCGTGTGGGCTTGGGAATGGGACGAAGTCCAATTGAGTTCCACAGCGTTAAACGAAAACGAAAAAATGAAATGTGTCGGGCTTAGAAAGTAGGGGATAGATACCCCATCGGGTGGCTTGAAAACACGGTTAGACGGCGTATCACGGTGAAAACCCGAAAAATGTCGGAGGGTGTAAGAGACCGCGGTGAGACCCGAAAAGTTACGACGCCAAAAAGACCGCGAAAGCGATTAAATAAATATCACATAGACTACGGGTTGTGAGATGATCGGGCCGACTTAATCACGGTTCCCATTGGCACTTGCATTGGGTGGTGGGTCGGGTTGACCGTGCCAGGGCATGCAGGTGTCGTCTCGCATGCATGGATTTTTCCATGATAAAGATAACATGTATGCGCAGTTGGTTGTTGGTTTTGACACCCAGTGATCGTTTGCATATGCGATTAGGTGAAATAGCCCTTATAGGATTTATCGCGGCGTTAGCTCACCGGTCGTCGAGACCCCTTTTAGGTACGGGGCGGTGCGGGCGGGGCCAGCGCTCCTTAGGTAGGGATTATGAAGCGGGCGACATGTATGATTAACTGTTTTGTGTATATATTAGAGCAGTGCTTAGTTTTTAATATATGTTTTGTAAATAGAGTGATCTGTGCTTCTTGAATCACATAGAAATGTATGATCTTGTAACCGTATGGGCGAGTATGATGATAGGCCACACATTGGGTCATTTACTCATCTATGGGTCTCATGATATGAGACACATAGGTTTCCACAAGTTGACGGTAGTCAATGGGACCCTCGGGTTTTGGGATGTCACAGCTTGGTATCAGAGCATAGGTACACGAGTACCTAGGGCTTGAGGGACTTGGGCTTAGGCCATGGTCATTAAGGTATAAGAGCATCCTGACTTGGAATGGCTTGGTGTCGACTTGGGTTAGAATTAACTCTTGCTCACGGAAATTGATATCCGGATCATGGATTTGGTATCAAGGTCTGGGTAGGAGGTTACCTAGGAGTCCACGGGATAGGATTAGATCACAACATGCATTGTGTGTTTTTTGGTTTATGCTTTGATTGTATGTGCATGATTGTGTGTGCAAATTACATGAATTATATATGTGGTAGGATGTATATAGGAAATGCGAACACTAGGGTTGAGAAACGTAACCTTTGGAGTTCGAAACAAGCGGATGGTTAGGGATATTAAGTCTATTATTGGTAGGCATGTGTGCTATGAGTTGGACACGAAAATGATTCTAAACTTCTTTGTTTTTGACTTTTGTAGATGGCAGTAGAGGACGGGGGCGTGGGGTCGTCACGGGGGTGATGATCGACCACCGCATTTTTGATCAAACGAGGCCTTCATAGGGGCCATGAATTAATAGCTATGTACGACCACGGTGATGTGGCCCCAGAGGTCGGGAGTTCAGTAACCTCGAGGAGGTTCTAGAGCACACCATCCTCCGGCGTTCCGCGGGAGGAGGGGACGCGTGGTAGCGGAGCCATTGGTTGTCGGATTGAGAGGATTCTCGAGCTATGAAGATCACCTCGGATACTACTTTCGGATTCACGGCTTCATTCGGCGAGGTGAGTCCGTGCGGTAGAGGTGGGTCACGACTTCGAGGACGCAGAACTATGACATAGGATGATTTTAAGTAGACTATTCATGGGAAGTACTTTCCGGCACGCTAGACATGCGAAGGCCGAGTTCCTTGGTGAGGCGGGGGCGATGGCGTACTTGATGCGTAGCCAGTTCACAGAGTTAGCGCGTTTCGGGGATGATTATGTGGCCCTTTGGCGTGGCGATGTCGAGGATTCGAGGGATGGGTTGAAGTTGTCCATCGGGGCAAGATTGTAGGACATAACCTACAAGATATGGACTCGATGGATTGAATCTGACCTTGATTATTGAGTGAGGAGGTAGATGGCCGCTCGTAGCATCAGAGATGCGGGTGCTAGTAATAAGAAGAGGGGTGACTTCTTCTTCGGGATAGGGAAAGAGCGGAGGGACTTCATTCAGAGGGTTTCGAGTGAGGACCGTGGCCAGCGGGACGAGGCCCGGTCCAGTTACCAATCGAAGTGGAAGATGACATGTTTCCGCGCCATCGGTAGGGACACATGAGCGGAGGCGTCCGCCAGATCGCACGGGGGGTTTGAAGGATCGAGGACGCGGTCGATCATCGATGGGACATGGTAGACTGTTATGTTCCTCCTTACTCCAGCCGCGGGCGGAGGCGAGTATGATCTCAGGTGCGACCACGAGCATCAGGTGTTTCCGCAGACGGTGAAAAGGGCGAGTATGGGTCTAGGTCGAGGGCGAAATGCAGTCGGGACGGGGCTCGGCGTGTCGTCGTTACTCATGACGAAGCGATGGGCCAGTGATGATTCGAGTACGTTTCTACTCTTTCGCGTAGGCGGTGTTATTTGGCTTCAGTGCATACGCATTCCTTTATTCTTGCATCTTGTGTGAGAGTATTGGGCCAGAGGTTGGGACCTTAGGCGAGCCACTTTGCATGTGAGTTCTCCCTAGGGACTAAGTAGGTGTCGGATATGCGGGGATGTGATTTAGGGTCTCAGGGATTCTGCAGTGGACAGCAGGTCATGGACATGTCGAGTTCGAGGTCATCCTCTGGATGAATTTGAAGTTGACGGCTTTGTCGGGTTGTCATAGATTGTGGCAAATATGAAGTTACCGCCTACACCGGAACGATACATGTGTTGTGTTTCGGGAATAGTACGATGTTTCACTATGCGTAATACGATTCACGATGGCCTTGCTTGGAGTTGTGGGTTGGCTAGCTAGCCTTACCACAGGCTGGTGAGACGGGATATAGGTCACCTCGGGTGGTTGCGAGTGCGGATGTTTTTCGGACAGGCTACGAGATCCTCCACCAAAGAGATGTAGACTTCCCACATTGGGTTGCATCACGGGCGTCACTTTGTTCTATGACTCGCAGGATGGCGGCCGGTTGCGTTGCGGGGCTCGAGTCCCAGATACGGGAGTTCTTGAGCAGGGTTTCGCATTAGACCCGAGCACTTCACCATGGGGTGCTGCTGTTCTTTTTGCGAAGAGAAGAGATAAGACCCAGCCGACCTTCGCCGATTACGAGCGGTTAAACGGGGTTACAATCAAGAATCGGTATCCATTCCCAGGGATTGATGACTTTATTTGTCCGAGTTGAGAGGGCGCGAGTCTACTCCAAGATAGACCTTCGCACTGGTTACCATCAATTGAGAGTTAGGGAGGCAGACATCCCTAAGACAGCGTTCAGGACGCGGTATGGGCACTTTGAGTTTACGGTGATGCCCTTTGGATTGATGAATGCACCGGCGGCATTCATGGGCCTCATGAATAGGGTGTTCCAACCCTATTTAGATCAATTTGTGGTGGTCTTTGTTGATGACATCCTGATCTACTCTGTCGGAGTGGAGCATGAAGTCCCTTGAAAATCGTACTCGACTTTTGAAGAGGATCATCAATTGTATGCCAAGTTCAGTAAGTGCGAGTTTTACGAGCGAAAGAAAACGCGTTGGTTGAGTTTCTTGGTTGTGGTATCGACTTGACGATGTCGGTGGACCGAAGGATGAGAGTTTGTGATGAGTTAGGAGAGACGAAGTCAGTCTTCGAGATACGTAGTTTCTTGGGATTGGCGGTGTGCGAAGGAGGTTTATGCGAGATTTCTCTGACTGCGGCGCCTATGACAAGATTGACCGGAAAAGGAGTCGGTTGTATGGAGATGACCATGTGAAGCGAAGCTTTCGGGGAATTGAAGGAGGCTTACTTGACTCCTATCCTAATAGTCCGGAAAGGGGCAGGAGGTACCTGATTATCTTGTGATGCTTGAAGAACGGTAGAGGTGTGTTACGTCTTTTAGTCCGAGAAGGATTGTAAACTTATGGTTCTCGGCGGTTGAAGAATCCGCGAGCAAAAATTACCCCACCCAGCGTGACATAGAGTTGGTTGTCGTAGTCTTAGCCACGAGAGATTTGGCGCCACTACTTATATGGTGGCTTGGAGTTCGAAGTGTTTTCGATTCTGAAAATTTTGAAATACATCTTCCTTGTGACAAGACCTCAACATGAGGCAGCGTAGATGGATGGAGTTTTTGGAAGATTATGACTTCACTTTGTATTACCATCCCGGTAAGGCAAATGTGGTGGCTGATGCGCTTAACCGAAAGTCATAGGGTCGCGGCTGGTATGGCTTCGAAATTAGCGGATGCTCGAGGCCAGTGGTGGTTCGGTTGCGGTCTGATGGGCGGGCTCGGGGTACCTTGGGAAATGATGGCTGCGGCGGGTCTCTGCTAAAAGCGATGATAGGGTCCCGGTGCCGGGGCGCGAACTGAGTATCCATCGGGGGCGAGAGTACGAGTTAGGTACAGGCGGACGAAGGCTGGGCCATCCACACAGATGGTAGTCTTCAGTATAGGGGATGGGTTGTGGTCCCCCAGTCGATGGATTTGAGGGAGGAGATCCTCAGGGAGTTCCATTGCTCCCAGATTCGTTGTGCATCCAGGTGGCACGAAGATGTATCATGACCTTTGTCGCGGTGTGCGGAGCGGGATGAAGAGGCATGTTGGGGATTTTGTCCAACGGTGTCTCACGTGCCCGGCGGTCAGAAATTTGAGCACCGAGCCAGCGAGCTACTCCGGCCATTGGAGATAGCGGTGGAAGTGGGAGCACATCGAGATGGACTTTGAGCTCGCGCACGGACATCGCGGCATGATGCGATATGGGTTATAGTGGACTGACTCACGAGTCGGCACATTTTACGGCGTGCGGATGACCTTCACCTTTGGAGGTCGCGGGTTGTATATACGGGAGATGAATGCGGTTGCATGGGTTCGGTCTCCATAGTATCCATCCCGGGATCCCTCGGTTCTGACTCGGTTACGGAAGAGTTTCCGAAGGCCAGGGACCTGACTTTTCGTGAGTATCGCTTTTCATCCTCGGGCGGATGGTGTCCAGGCGGACTATTAGTTTTAAGAGGGCATTACAGCGACATGCGTCACGGATCTCAAGGGTAGGCTGGGAGGAGCACTGGTAGGGGTTCGCCTACAATACTTCGGTTGTCGTAGTATTCGGATGGCACCCTATGAGGCTCTCTCGGGAGCCCCGTGTCGATCACCGATATGAATGAGAGGTGGGAGAGGCTTCCATCGTGGTGAGATTTGATTAGAGACACCTCGAGGAGGAAGGTGGGTATGATCGGAAATCTGCTACTTGCTCGAGAGCCGTGAAAAAGATTCTGGTGATATCGCGGCGACCTCCCGAGTTCGGCGGGTGATCATGTCTTCTTGGAAGGTGATGCACAAGAGGGTGATCGGATTCGGAAAACAAGGAAGGCTGTCGTAGGAATTGCATTGGACCCTTCGGTGCCGGAGAGATTGGGCTCGGTTGCGTATCGGTTGGCGTTGTCACCGAGTTTGTCGAGCGTTCATGAGGTGTTTCACGTCTCTATGCTCCGGAAGTACACTCCAAATCCAACTCATATAGTGGATTGGGGAGAGCTTGTTGTTGATGTGGATGGGACCTTCGAGGAGGGACCAGTGCGTATCATGGATGGCCAGGAAGCGAGGTTTTGCGTGGAAAGACCGTGAGGCTTGTAAGGTGTTAGTGAGCCAGAGGAGTCGGCCAACATGGGGCGAGACACACGTGCCGCCTACTATCCCTTCTTGTTTGATGGGGAAGGTCACGTTTTCTTGTCATTAATGCTAGAGCGATATGCGTATCGTGTGTTTGATTGTGTGCATATATGTGGGAATGTCGGGACAAATTCCTTTTAAGGGGAGAATGTAGGCAGGAAGCGTTTTTTTTTTTTTTTTTTTGAAAATGGCGAATCGGTAATTCTTACCGGAGCAGTGAACTCAGAAACCACTGGGTGCTTTCTCTAGACCTCGGATGATGAAACGGATCACGCCGTTAGAATCATCTCGCGAAATCTAGTTAAACCAAACAAACTGCGTCGAATTTCAAGACTGTCGGTTTTGCACGCATTTCGAGACGGAACCGGCCAACCATGGGGTGCCATGTGGCACTTGCATAGGAGACACTTGGCACATGGGTGGGCCAAAATGTCATGCCATAGGATTGCATGAGTTGGGTGGGGGCCCAGATGTCGAGCCACCCTGTGCATGAGCATGAAAGTGGGTTAAATTGTGGCATGGAGAACACTTGGTCTTGAGTTGACCAAGTGTCAAACAAATTTGTGTTAGGTGTACTCCACCTAGGTCAAACCAACTTTGGAGTTGGAGGAGAGATTCCAAACAATTCGTAGAGAAGAGGAGAAGAAAGAAAAGAGAGAAAGAAAGAAAGAAAGAAAGAAAGAAAGAAAGAAAGAAAGAAAGAAAGGAAGGAAGAAAAGGAGGAGGAAGCTTTTCCCCATTGTTTCGGTGTGGGTGGATCAAGAAGCTGGTCTACACTTCAAGAGGTGAGGATCTTTCCTCTTTGGTTATTTCCTTGTTTGGGGCCATGGAAATGGCATTTGGTTGAAGTTTGCTAATGATTGTTTGAATGAATAACATCTTGAATTTGTAATGTTGTCAGTACTGAATTTTAAGGTTTAAGGCCCGGAATTTGTGATGTTGTACTTGCTGAATTTTCTGGGTTTGAAGAGCGAATTTGTGATGTTGTACATCTTTGTTTTTCTGGTTTTTAGGACTAAAAACCCAATTTGAATAATATTATTGTATGAATGAAAAACATGCAAATTTCTGAGCTTTCATGCATAGTAACATAGAATCTTTAGGTTTTTTTTGAATCCAAAGCTTCGAGTTTGGTGTATTATTGTATGCATGAAAAACATGCAGAATTTTTGGGCTTCCATGCATGACCCAACATGCGAAGTGTTTTGGGTTTTAGATAAAAAGAAAACTCAGTTTGGTGTATTATTGTATGCATGACTAACATGCGGAATGTTACAGGTTTTAAATTTGAAGAAATTCCAGTTTGGTGTATTATTGTATGCATGTAAAACATCACTAGAATTTTAAGGCTCATGCATGACCTAACATGCTTAGAATCTTTGGGTTTTTAGATCGAAGAAAACTCAGTTGGTCCATTGTGTATGCATGAAAAACATGCAGAATTTTCTGGGCTTTCATGCATGACTAACATGCGGGAATGTTTTGGGTTTTTAGATCGAAAACTGAGTTTAGTGTATCCTTGTATGCGCAGCTAACATGCGGGGTATTTCTAGGTTTTTAGGCGAAGAAAACTCAGTTTGGTGTATTGTGTAGCCATGAAAAACATGTAAATTTTATGGGCTTTCATGCATGACCTTATGCAAATTTTCTGGGTTCTTAGACCGAAAGAAAATCGGTTGGTGTATCATTGCTTGCATGGTTAACATGCGGATTTTACAGGTTTTAGCCCTTGTTGTTTAGACCATAACTTTTCGTCCGAACTCCGATTTGGGTGTTCTTGGACTCTATGGAAGCATGGAGTCCAGAATCTAGCCATAAGCCATTCAGTTGAAATAGGTGCTCACATCTGTGCTGAAAAACTGAGTAATTGTTATCAATATGGGTGTTTCAAAAACATTGGGTTGTAATGTGTTGGGCTTGAACATGGCCACTTCTTAGCATGTAGCAGGCTATATTATTGACATACTATGTCTCAGCTTAGGAATATGAGTTATGGCATTACTTGCCTAAGTAATGGTGGGAATTATGTTATCGTCTTGAAGATGTGTTGACATGAATGAAAATGAATGATAGAAAAAGATGTAGTGCGTCTTATGTGATGCGATTTGAATGTGGAATATTAACGTAGTGCGTGTTTGTTGATGTTGAGCCGAATATATGAAATGTTGTATGCATTAGACATGAGTGTTCAAGCACACACATAGTGTACGGTGTAGAATGTCCATGTAGAGGTCTTCGCCGGTGAGGTCATGGGTTTGATGCGGTGACCTGAGTGCATTGTGCGGTAACACCACATTACATGAGAGTGCGTCGTGGTATTGATTTAGCCTTTGCGTTTGGTGTTGAATCGTGTGGACTTGGGAATGGGACCAGTCGGTGGAGTTCAAAGCGTTAAGCGAAAATGAAAAAATGAAATGTGTCGGGCTTAGCAAGTAAGGGGATAGATACCCCTCAGGTGAAAAGCACGAAAATGCGGTTAAACGAGCGTATTACCGGTGAAAGCCCGAAAAATGCGGAGGTGTAAGGCCGCGGTGAGGCCACGAAAGAAAGTTACATTTGCCAAAGACACGAAGCGATTAAATAAATATCCCGTCGCATGGACTGCGGGTTGTGGGGATGGGAGTCGGGCCGACTTAGTGCGATTTCCCATTGGCACTTGCATTGGGTGGTGGTGGAGTTGACCGGTACTTGGGGCATGTGGAATAGTCTCATACATGCATAGATTTTCCATGATGGGATAACATGTATGCACGTATGCACCTGACGTTGTCGGGTTCGACCGTGAAATGATGTGCACCTAGGTGGAAATAAATTTTTATAGATTTATCCTCACTGGGCGTTAGCTCACCCCGCTGACCCCTTCGTGTACAGATGTGTACAAAGTGCATAACGCCCTGTGAGGCTGGATTATGAAGCGAACTCGTGGCCTTGATTCTTGTTTTGTGGCATTGTAATCGCACCTAGCTTTTAATATACGTTGTGACAGAGGATGTAATAACTCTAGATCTATAGAAATGTAATGGGTCTTGTAACCGTATGCACGGAAAAGTATGATGATGGCGCCATGTACAGTCTCATGATATGAGACACACAGTTTCGCAGGCCACAGAATAAATTTTAATCTCTCGTTTCGTATTGCTACACAATAAATCCATTTTTAAGCTAAAAATGTCCTCATGTAGATCCCACATGCCCATATCTTTTATCTCGCTTCTATCTTGATCACCTCTTCCCCTTTTCCTATTCTCTCCTTTCCCGTCCTCTCTCATCCCCACATCAACTATCGACATACATTTAGTACTAATGTCACACTCTTAAAAGACTAATATAATATTTCTAAAGATTAACGCGATATTTCTTTAAAATTAATATTATAAATAAACATATTTATAATAAATATCTAAATTTATTTAAAAATTAAGAAATACATTTTGATTTTTCATTCGTAGATCTAAAAATTGAAGTAAAAATTTTAATAAAAAGTAGCAATTTTTTATGGAAAGTAGGTTATGGGCTACCACCTGAGAATTTTGAGACTTTATAACCAAATTTCGATAACCCAATAACAATATGTTAATTTGAAAATATTATGTGCTGATTGTATATTTTCGGGACAAAATAATTCTTGTCTACAATCCAACTCATGCCACCTAAGCAAATCCTAGACAAAAAAAAAAAAAACAAACAAACAAAACAAAAACACACCATTTTCTCTCTCCAAACATGATTTTCACTCCCCCCCTTTCCTTATTCTCTCCAAACCCTAAGCTTCATTTTCTTTTGGAACACCACTTAACCCTATTGTCGCTTTACTCCTATAAATGCAATTCTATAACATCTCAAGCAACCTTGGTCTTCTTCTATTTCATTTTGATTTCACCTGCCGTCTCCCATCTCACTATTTGAAGACCGAAACAAAGGTAAAAGCTACCCTCTCGAAATTCGATGCATTATAAAAATTTAAGAATTTTTTCTTTCTAGGTTTGTTTGTGGGTTGTGATTTTTTATTTTTCCCTAATGGTTAGGGTTCTTGTTTTCTTCAATATTTTTGTTTGTGCTTGCAATTTTATACCGAATTTTTTCTTTCTACGAAATTGATAGTTTCGTTATAAATTTGTCTTTATCATTAATCTTTCTCAAGATACCTTTCCCTTTAACTTTCTCAAACTTCTGTGGGATATGTGATAACCAATGTCCTTTTGATGGTAAATGCCTATTTCATCTATTCCATATTCCTTAGATTCATGTGAATTGTGTATATACATGTATCTGTGCAAATGCCTCAGATTTGAGCATAAAAGAAAATAAAAGAATATTTCCAATCAGGTACCCGGCCCCACAGATTCTAATGGAGGGGGAGAGGGTCTACTTCTTCTTTTTACTTCAGTGGACTCCGCAAATTTGATTTTTTCAAAGAATGTATATGTCAATTCTTTCATAACCTCTCAAAAATTTGTACATGAAAACACATATTCCCATCATATGTAAAAAGAAAGAATTCTCTGTCTACTAAAGAATCTAAATTAAGAAATTAAAAACACCATTTGTTTAATCTTTGTGGACAAAAAAGGTAAGAAGGGGACTAAAAATGATAAAGGTTCACTCATACAATGTGTAGTCTCGTTAGGAGCACAACTCACCAAAATTAATATCCACACTAATTATACAAACAAAAAGGGTAAATCTCGAGAATGGAGTTCTCATAACCCTAAATGTTAAAACACAACCCAAAGCCTCACCGATTTGATTCCCAAGATCGCCTCCCTCCCACCTTACCAAAACGAAACATTCTTCCCTATTTTTATGACTTCATGTCGCCAACATGCCTTATAATTAACTAAAAAAATTTCATACAAAATTTTTTCTTTATATTTATATTTCTTATATGGTGCATACAATATTTGGTATTAATTTTAAAAAGTCATCCATGTATTAATCTCTCGAGCCAATGGTGATTAACTTGGAAAAGCCAGATTCCGATACAAAACAAGATCAAATCATGAAACATTCTTGGTCCTACTTTATGTTGTTTTTATGAATTAATTATGTTAATTTCATGCTTTCTCTACTATGGACATTTTTCACATAACTACTTTATTCGTGGTATTCGGGGTGCTTGCCAACTATCTTTCGCATAAAATTTGTAGGAAATGGGTTATATAGCATGCTTGTTTGCCAATGAAGGCCAAAAAGTTTACAAAAGGGAAAATCCTTATAGTTTGGTGTAAGCAATAAAATTTGCCTAAGTGTACTATACATTTCTATCTTCTCGTGACTAGGTTCCTTGATTGAAAACTACTTAGGCACGCTTCATCAAGGATAATTTACTCTTCTCATTAACTTTTCATTTTCTTTAACCTGAGTTTTATATTAATTTTTATTCAAATGTTTGTAAGGTTATATGATGGAGACATGTTTTGCTACATTCATGAAGGAAGTCAATGGATTACGAGCTATAAATGATCAACCAAATATAATGGTGGTCGCTGTATAAATCAATCGATGTTAATCAGAATATGCCTCATACCGACCTGTGGCGATCACTTAGCATAGGTCGATATTCACCCCCATTTCACAAAATTAGCCACACTCCAATTTGATCCATCATGTTTACTACCATTAGATAATGATGCATCAAGATTAAGAATGTTTAGATACAACGATAGATTTCATTGCGGTATATGTATCTACTGTGGATAGGTCAACCAAAGAATGTAAATTTTATACCCTTAGTTGCTTACGCTTGTTAGTATTTCACTCAGACAAGGTTCTCATGTTCACTTTTCACTTTAGCGCCCCCAACGCCTATTCGCCTCGATTCTTCACCTTCTACTACACTTCTATTGATTCCAATGTGGCACTGCATTTGATATCCTTAACGAGTCTATGGCATTCGATTCATTAGGTTTCTTCCCGAAGATGCGCTAAATCAAATTTCGTGAATCCTAATGAAGCGCTTGAAAATGGCGACATGGGTAGTGGTCATACCTTCCCTAATGCTTTAGATTTTCGAGATGTTGTATATATGATGTCTTTAGCTGAACGATTTCGATATTCTTTTAAAAGAAATAGTTCCAAGCACATGACCGTGCTTTGTACAGTTGCTGAATGCCCGTGGAAATCACATGTCATACAATTAGGTCATCTAATGTGGTTAAAGTTCATACTTTTCATAATTTTCATAACCATAGTTTAGAAGATGTTGCCTCTTGCCAACCTCGTTAACCAACTCGCGGCCTCTTTGATAATTGATATCAAGTATCTCGGCTTCACTCCTGAATATCAACCTAGACAAATTTGTCTCTATAAGGCAACATGGGATGCGATTAACTTATAGTCAAACTTGGCAAATGAAGGAGAAAGCAAAAGAGCGAATTTACGGTCTTCCGAAAAATTACTACAAACTTTTACCTTGGATGTGGGAGAGAGCCATCCAAACAACCGAACCATCATTGAAAGTTGAAACATTCGAGTGATGGAAATTTCCAACAGATATTCATTGCTCATTCAATTTCAATTCAAGGTTTTTCAACGGGATGTTGCCCTATCATATCTATTTACTCATCCCACATGAGTGGTCCTTATGGTAGTGCATTATTTTCACCAAAGGCATATGATGGGTAATGACTCCATGTTCCCACTAGCATTCGAGTTGTAGGTCTTGTGAATTATGAAGATCAATATGTTTTTTACAACATGAAGAAAGTGGTTGGAAATGTAGAGGTTGTGATTATTTCCCCGATAGCATCTCTCGCTCCTATCGCAAAGTGTTCCCGAGATTTTGAGCCGAAAAATCATGCTTACTATTATCGTCACTTAAAAGAGAATTTTAGTGCTTTCCTTACTAGGAATAACACCAGAGGAAACAAGGGTAAAGAAAGTGCACTTAAATGGCTAGAAAGTATCGCTTATGCAAGGGTAGAAATGACATAAATGTTCGTATCGTGACAACTACGAAATTATAATCAAGCTTAGCCATGGTGGAAGAAAGTGTACCGAACATCGGGTCATGTCAAAGTTCCCAAACAAAGATGGGATAAAATGACCACCAACTCATTTGCGAGTCATTTACCATGGGTAAAAAATGAGCGACATCAATCCACGGTACCATAATGGAACACATGCTTAAATCGGGTGCCCCGCTAGTTAAGCATAAAAAAGAGTCAAACAATCGAAGGTGCATATACAAGATCAAAGAAGGTGACACTAAAATTGCTAAGGGAGAGGCACTTCCAGTTAGTCAATTCATGAATGAGTTATTTACTATCTCTACTGGGAAGGCATTTGTAAATGTTGATATGTTCAATCGTAGTTATACATGTAGAGAATGACAAATGGTGGGAATTCCTTATGAGACGTACAGCACCATACTATCAATCAAGTAAAACGCTGTTAATTTATTGATGACCGGTATAAATTTCCAAGCAAAGAGTTGATATACCGGGTCTTCCGCTGCAGATAGAGACTCATGACGTGCCAAGTGTAGATTATGATGGTGTAGTGTGTGACTTAATTAGGAAAGTTTTTTTCTCTCTACAACCTCCACATTCAAAACGACCTCCTGGAAGACCAAGGAAGAAACGTATTGAATCTCAATTTCAAGATAAGAGGACAATATATTGCTTGCAGTGATATTCAGCTGGTCACAATAGAAAAACTTCCAAAAATCCATTAGCTTAAATGCATTAATGACTTATGTAGTATGTTTTGGACTAATGCAACTAAATTTAGACTATTCTATTAACTTAGGTCCTATTCTTTTTTGTATGATGGATATATGGTAACTTTATTCTTATTAAAGCTATCAACTTATGCTACTCTCATTTTCTTATGCATTTTCAGAATTCCATGTTGTTCACAACTTATTCATGCAATATCATAAATTTGTATAATATTTTGCTTATATTTCTGCTTATTTCTATGTGCTCTAAAGGACTTGTACGAAGAAATCAAAACAAGAAACAACATAAATATTTGTGAGAGAGGCTAAGAGAAGGAAACATGTTCCTCACACAAGAGAAGCAGTAATTTTTTATTCTTTTTAACATTCTATACGCATTGAAAGTGTAAGTTAATCTTGTTTTCTCCAACAAGTTCTAACTTATTCTCAATGTCTTTATCCATGCAGGATAAGATCCCACAATCTAGATGCTCATGCAAAAAATTCATGGCAAGCATTACTAGACTGCCACAAGAGAAAAAAAGATGCAATTGCAGAGATGGACTTTGGTGGATTGATACAGATGACTTGTGTAGAGCTACAACATGAATTATGCCAATGGATCATTTCTAATTATGACATTGTCTACCATCTGATAAATACGTGGCAAATGGTAGATCATATGATGTCACTTTAAAATGTTTTCGTGATCACGGCATTCCTTCATCCTCGACAAAGTCGCCGTTCATAATAGGAGAGCTAATAGAGTGAGATTATACAACTTATCAATCAGAGAAGATAACCTTAGAAGTATGCCCGCTTGATGAGTTTAGAAAAAGTTTTATCATTTCTCATAAAAGTAACCATTTTAAGACTAAATTCCAAACCATATGGTCGCGATGATTTGGCTGGATAGCATTCGGGGATGAAGAGACTGTTCAAAAATCAGGGCAAAATTTGTCTTGCAATACTGAGAATGACATTAAGGATTATCGTACCAATAACCCAAGTTATATTCGAGGATGTCTTCTCTTCTTACAGGTTAACTTTATCCCTTTATCTAATTAATTTACTTCAATTGGTTTTGTGACGCCCCGTTCCCAGGGGTCCCGTTGACCACCGTCAACCTGGTATCACCTTGCCTCACATCACGGCACTCATACATGGCAAAATGGCCACATCGCCCATACATCCATACTATAAAATACATCAAACTATATTACCATAGTTTAAGAGTTAATACGTCACTCTTAATACAACATGTTTCCAATCAGAATAATTCATACATGTTTACAAAAGATGAAATCAAAGCCACATTGCCTACTTTCTTCTCAAAAGCGACTTCACGAGCGGCCGCCTTCCGAACACTCCTGCACTAAATAATGATCCCTCGACGTAAGGTGAGCAATGCCCGTGAGTGATAATTTCCTACACAAAATGTATCCCCACCTAAGTGCACATGTAATGACAACCAACCACACTCAAGCAAATACATGATCCTACTTTAATGTTTATATGCCCAATCCCATGTCTCGAGTCCTCACTGACTCCCTCACACATGCCTAAGCCAAATGTGAGAAAAATACAGTTTTCAAAACAAAAGGTTTTTGTTCTCGAAAACACACTACCGAGTTTCGGTAAAATCTATTGGACAACCCTCCGAAGCGAATTTGTTAGATCACTCTCCAAAACAATTTATGGGCTCCTCTGACGTGAATTGTTGAACAATCTCCCAACCCAATTCTCTGGAAAATCTTCCATTGAAATTCCTTTCACAACCATTTTCTTTTTTTTTTCATTTTTTTTCATGTCATGCACTCACACCTATTATTCTAGTGCGCCCCGCCGCATACGAATACATTGGCGTTAATTTCCAAACAATTCATGCTAATATATTTTACATGCATATATTAACAAAAATTAACAATTTCATATACTAATCACATGTTATTCAATTCATAAAGAATAACATCCAAATTAGCTCATACTGGCTAATAAACACCAAGCAATTCATTTTGAATCACCCAAACAACAAAAAAAAATCACATGACACAAACCTTGAAGCTCTATCGTTTCACGGCCATTACTAGGATTTTCTCCACTGACTAAATATTTTGAGAATCGAAACACGGCCATCCGTGCCTCAAATAAATCTCCATCCATTAAAATGGCTCTTAGCCAAGAAAATAAAACAAGAAGGAGAAAACCCTTATCTCCCAGAGTTGTCGAAACTCCACAAAACCTGTCCACGCTGCAGAAATTTTATAGCAGAATCAACTTTCTTGGCTTCGCTTCCGACGAGACCGACGGTCCGAAGCCGGGAAATATAGAGAAGTCAGTTCCTCTCTCTAAACTCGGTGTGGTCCTCACCGCACACACCACTGCAAATGGAGAAGAAGATGGTCTTTTGTCTCTTTATTTTAAATCTTTAATTAATTTCATCCCGCCCTTTAATTCGACTTAAAGGGCCTGGACACTCTGGGCTTTAATCTGGGTTTCATTTATTTCTATCCTCTAACTAATCATGAAACATGTGTCACATGGCATAAGAGCGACTTTTGTCACATCACATGTCCTCAGTGTCATATCTAGCACCCGACACTCTATAGCCTCGAAAACGCGAAATTCCGACCTGCTCCCTAATCTCGACGAAATTAACGCTGGTAGCTTGGGATTTCACGCACGATTCCAACAAGAAGTTCGTCACATTCGAGATCTGTAAAATTTTGATTTGACTAAATTACCATTTTACCCTTTTTCAGAAAATTAGAATTTTCTCGGGTTTTACAAGTTTTAAATAACTATTTTTTATTCACACTATCCAGTTATATTCTATATGGCAAAATTCTACATGCCAATAGTTAATGTGGAGTGGATACCATTATAGTTCACCTGGGCCAATGTCCCCATCAAAAGACGTCATATCCGAGATAGAGATGTTTTAGATATACTATGTCAAGTAAGTTTAATCGATGAATATGCAATTCATTTACTAATAATTCTAATAAAAAATAATTCTTGTTGATTCATAATTATATATATATATATATATATATAGGCTACCAATCCCAATCAAGCGCCACCGTAAATCGTAAATACTCGCAAAGAATGTGATTCCATCACTCCGCAAATGTGCCAGACATTCCATGACCTAAAGAACCTATTACAACATCATGCAATCTGGGCCTGAGGTTAATGTATGTTGAACTACTTTCTTATGATATTGACCATTAAAATTAAATTTATCACTTTTGCTATATAACTTTAACAAACTAGTAGGAAAATTAAACATTACTTTATTGTTTGTCAATTAGGTTATTCATATATGTATGATTCATAATATGAAACAAATTATGAGAATCGCATCCTCATTCGTGCACGATATGGAGACACCATATACTAGACAATTTGGTTCAACTGGTGGGGTTCCCGAATCAGCCCAATATGAGGATGACCATGGGATAGGAGGACGTGATGAAGGTGATTATGATAAACAAAATAATGACACAGAAAATACATATCTTTCTCCGATCTCGCCTCACTGCTTCAAGAAGCTACCAATCACCTTGAAGATATAGGAGATGATAACTTTCAAGATGTTATTAACACTCCTATTGATTTTCAAAGTGAATTGGAAACACAATCAGCTATTGAGAGGGATGTTGTGTCACCGCCATATGACAACAACATGGTTTGTTCACCTAATAAAGAAAAAACATTAGAAATTGAAGAAATAAATGTTGAAGAAGAGATTGAAACAAATGGTGTAAAAGAAGATGCTACATTGAAAATGTATGTTTGTGCAGCAAAAGACTTAGCTATGTGTTGTCATGTGCAAATCACTTTTCATCACTCAATGCATGAAACTATTCGTAAAAATCACACATCAAGAGAGGATAGTTGTTAATGTGGCCTTCGACAATGCTCGTGATGAAAAGTACGTGATTTAATATTTTCATCTATTTACAATAGTTTAATTGCTTTCTTTTTCTCTTATTCCTCATCAAAACATTTTAACTCATTTTAATTTTTGTTACGTAGTGAGGTGTTGTGTGAAATATGTGGGATGTACGTTACAAGGAAGGAATTAAGTTGTTTGAATGGGTCAAACTAAATAAATAATGTGGTATGTTTCATTTATAAAATAAAGGATGACTTTGATCATGTAGTTACTCCATTCATGATATTTAAACATGTTTATTATTCTTACATGACTATTGTTTACATGTATTGTAGGTTATCGCAGCGTTTTGTCATATGCTTAACAAAAAACAAGACGACCCACCACGTGCATATTATTTCGATCCTTCTTTCTGATAATCATACTATAAATAAGCTTTACCGATTTTGAATGATATCATTTTTATTAATACAGGTGCCAAATTAATTAAAGGTTGTGTTGGCCAAGATTCCCAATAAGGTAAAAAATAGTGAATTGATTGATAAATGCAACATTTTTTTAAATCCTCGGTTACTTAGATTTGATAACTCAAATTGTGAACATAAAAGGACAAATATAGTAAATGATGTGTAAATGATGATTGCATATTTATAGATTTACCAACAATTATACATTTATGGGTACGTGTTTGTGAGAAAAGAAACTAATTTTTTATTTTATTTCATTAGTTGTTTTCCTGCCAGGATAACGACTAATGATGATGAAACTATGTCAGAACATTGCTTCGCAGAAAAGTAGAGATATTGGGTCATCTTTGCCATTGAAACGCTATAACAGATCAATGTCGCATCATGAGAGATTATCATTATCAATTTCTAAAGGTTCCCGTATATTCGCCTCTACATGAATATTGATATATCTAAGTTTGAACATGTACACCGAAATAGTGCAACATAGTACTGGTAATAGACTATCATTATTAAAAAGTTTTTCCCTTAATTTTATTTTCGCTTGCTCGTAGCTATCAATTCTCATTAATGAAAATGCATCATTCTCACTATAGGTTTGATTGTGGTGTGTTTACAATAAAATTTATGAAATATTGGAATGACTCCACCCTAATACAAGTAGTTGCAAAAGTAAGCTAAATCATTATTATTAATTAGTTACTTTAGATTTCTGCATAATTAATTTACTGCCTGCGGTAGATAAACCCCAATTGTATGTAATATGAACGGTTCATAATTACTATGGATTAATGACAATGTGGTTAGAGAGAACTTCCCCGTGTGGTTAAGATGATCGTTGACAAGTCTCATTATAAGTATAAAAGAAAACATGTCCACCATCGAATTGATTGTGTTCTAGTTCTACGGGTGACTCCTTATGACCGATAAAAGACTGTTAGCGCTCGGTAATTTTCTGCTCCGCTTTTTATTTCTTAAATCCATTGATATGCTAATATTGTTTGATTAGTGTAGTTGATTACTTCATAGGTAAAAGATCTATCAATATCAATATCTGCATATTTTCAACCATGATTCGGGTCACTTTGAAGGTACTAATATGTGTCAGGTTATTTTTTCAAAGATTCAAGAAATGTGAAAATATGAATACTGGAGGAGCAGATGCCCAAATTATTTTGACATTCCAATGATGGAGTAACACTCTTTTTTGGATCATGAGAAGCAAACTTTAACAATGAAGGAAGAATTAGTGGATATATTTTATCATGTTTCTAAGATGAAACCAAACTTTGATTATTATTGATAATTGTTGTTTTCTAAAGATGGATAATATCATTTTGTTTGGTAGTAAATGGACATTGCCTATTTTTTATTTTTAATTATTATTCAGTTTTTTAATGTCGTGAAGAGAAATTATTTACATAAAATATGTAAAAACGTTTTATTAACTAATTTTTGTTTTTTAAATGAAAAATGAGAATTGATATATTTTGCCAACAAATTAGTGAACTACATGTTGTACCTTAGCTTCACTAAGGTCGTTCCTCAACTTTACTAATGTTGTATCTTATCGTTGCTAAGGTTTTTTGTCCACTTCGCTAAGGTTGTGCTTAGATATATTTTTGCCACCAAAATAGTAAAAACTACACATTCTATTAACCACAAAAATTGTAACTTGCTTTCATATTTCTTTAACTTGTTGCCCAAGAATAAGATAAATTTCAACACATCCCATAAGTTATATTCACCACTTGGTGCTTACATGTTTAAATTATAATTTTCACCTCCCATTTGAAGTGTTTAATGTTAAAAATACATCATTTTTCACCTCCCATTTGCAGTGTTTATGAGGATAAAGGAAATAACAAGATATTCACAAAGATCGTACCTCAACTTCACCTTTGTCAGACCTATATTCTTTACTAAGGAACACCTCAACTACACTAATGTTGTACCTTAAGGTTCATTAAGGTCAGTGACTCACCTTCACTAATAGATTTCAACTTCACTAAAACCATATCTCAATTTAACTAAGGTTGTACCTTTAGCTTCACTGTAACGTCCTGAAAATACCCTAACAGTTTTATAACATGTTCAGGGTGTAAAATAAATTATATTATATTTTTTCGGCATTTAAATGGCTAAAAATGAAAATTGATAAAAAAAAACCTAAAAATTTTACATGAGCCAAATAAATTTGGTAAAAATGTCAAATGAGGAACTAAGGGTCATAAATGAGTAATGTAAGTA